>PVIY010040087.1:0-22645 GCA_004026745.1 Myrmecophaga tridactyla
GTAATTCACAATGGATGGAGTGACCTAAGGGTACAACCACTGAGAAACGGAAGGGGAACTGTGGTATATACATATAACAGACTACCGAGCGACTGCAAGAAGGAATGAAGTTGTGAGGTATGGAATTAGGTGAATGAACCTCAAGGACAGTATATTGAATGAAACGTCAGAAAAAGACAACTAATATTATGCCTCACTCATATGGACTAACTATAATATACAAACTCAGAGAACTGATGTCAAGAGCATGGGTTATCAGGTTGAGGCCTATTGTAAAGGGTCCTAGATTGTAAGCTCTTACACCAGTCACATATATTGAGGAGTTGTAACTGATATTTCTAAATTCTGAGATACTGAGCTGTTCGAATGACTAGGTTTAGTCATTCCCTGAAACTTCAGGTATTGATGTGACACCTGAGACTCAGAGTTAGAGCACTGAAGCCATGAAAATCAACATTACCCCATTCAGCAACTGTTTAAGAAACTGAAAAAGTGATCAGACTTCATTTAGAGATATGAATAAAGGTGATCTAGATAGGACTAAGGTAGATCAGAATACAGGGTAAAGGAAGATATGATCCATATGTTAAAACTTCAAGTTTTGTGTGAGACCAAAAAGAGAGATGTTTATTGGGTGCAAAATTTTTATTTTTGGTAGCACATTATCTAGTGTAACTTGTATGGTCAGTTTATTTGAATATCATAATTACACGGAATCTTGAATATGGCATGAGATCTTGTTGGTTTGTACAGGTAAGTGTAATGCTCTGATATATCTTAGAGTAATCTGGGCAGAGAACAGAAAGTAATTTTAAAGTTCCTTGAGGTACTGGGGAGACAGGAGGAAGTATTAAATTTTTCCATCTGGAGATTTCCTAATATTCTTGCAAGCAGTGGGTACAACCAATTCAATAGGGTAGGCCCTTGATCTTGGGGCTCGGCCCCTATGAAGCTTATTCCTGCAAAGGAGAAGTGAGGCCAACTTATAATTTTGCCTAAGAGTCACCCCCAGAAAACCACTTTTGTTGCTCAGGTGTGGCCTCTCTCTCTCTAAGTCAACTTGGAAGGTAAACTGACTGTCTTTCCCTTTACGTGGGACATGACTCAAGGGGTTATAAATCTCCCTGGCAACATGGGACAGAACTCCTGGGATGAGCCCAGACCCAGCATCATGGTATTGAGAAAGTCTTCTTGACCAAAAAGGGGAAGAGAGAAACGAGACAAAATTAAGTTTCTGTGGTTGAGAGATTTCAAATAGAGTCAAGAGATTATCCTGGAGGTCGTTCTTATGCATTATATAGATATCTCTTTTAAGTCTGTGGTGTAATGGAGCAGCTAGACGGAAGTACCTAAGACTGTTGAGCTGTGTTCCAGCAGCTTCAATTCTTGAAGAGAACTGTATAACTACATAGCTTTTACAAAAATGTGACCATGTGATTTTGAAAACCTTGTGTCTGATGCTCCTTTTGACCAGGGTATGGACAGATAAGTAAAAAAATAAGGATAAAAATAAATAAATAATAGGGGGGATAAAGAGTACAAATTGGGTAGATTGAAACTTAATGGTCAATTAGAAGGAAGGTTAAGGGGGATGGGATATATGAGTTCTTTTCTCTTTCTTTGTATTTCTTTTCTGGAGTGATGCAAATGTTCTAAAAATGACCATGGTAAAGAATATACAATTTTGTGATGATATTGTGAGCCACTGATGGTAAAATATGGTTGGACTTATGTGTGTGAAGATTTCTCAATAAAAATATTTTTAAGGGCGGGCCACGATGGCTCAGCAGGTAAGAATGCTTGCCTGCCATGCCCGAGGACCCGGGTTCGATTCCTGGTGCCTGCCCATGTTAAAATATATATATATTTTTAAAATCCATGGAACTACACTAGACAAACAGTGAGCCCGAAGTTAAACCTTGGTTTTAATTAACAGTACAATGATAAAAATGGGCTATCATCAATTGTAATGAATGTTCCACATCAATGCAAGGTGATGGTTATGGAATGGTATATGGAAATCCTGTATGTTATACATGATTGTTCTGTAAACCCACAACTTCTCCAATTTAAAAAAAAGTTAAAAAAAAAGCCCAGAAATGACACAGATGCTAAAATTAGTAGATAAGCACATTAAAAGTTAATGTAACTGTATTCTATATATTTCAGAACCTAGGGCAAGCTGGACATTTTAACTATAAGCACGAGAGATAGAGAAAAGGACCAGAATTGAAATTCTAGAAATGAAATTTATAACTTGTGCAACGAAAACTATACTGGATCAGATTAATATCAGATTAGACCCTGTAGAATAAGAAATTGTTGAATTTTAAAAGCATAGCAATAGAATAATTAAAAGCATAGCAATTAATCTAAATGAAATACAGAGAAAAAATTCTGAAAATACAGAACGGAGCAACAGTGTGGTATGGGGCAACTTTAAGGGGCCTAACGTGTATCTAACGTCCCTGATGGGGAGAACAGACAGAAAAGATACTTGTAGAAGTGATGGGTGAAATTTTTTAAATGTTCAGGCAAGACTCACCTAGAAGACAATGTGTAATCAGATGCTTCCATTTAAACACAGAACCACCATGAAAGTGACAGCTACAAATGCAGACCATTATAGGAGGTATTATACTGGTGATTCAAATACCAACGTTGTATGTGATTTTATTCCTTGTGTGGGACTGGCTGGCATATTTCAGAATGGTTGCCATCCTTATACCTCATGATAAATGTCAGTAATAGCTCCCAATTGTTGTGACCAAAACACAAAATCAGGCCCTAGGGTGCAGTGTCTCTCTTTTGAGACTCATTAGTCTAGAATAGACCAGGGATCAGCAAATTATGACCTACCCAATGTCTGCATGTATGTGGCCTGCAAGCCAAGAATGGTTTTACATTTTTATAGGGTTGTGAAGACGGGGGTGGGGGGGGTGGGGGGGGGGTAATAAAGAGGAGAAGAGGAAGTGGAGGAGAAAGGAGAGATTAGAGAAGAGGAAAAAGAGGTAGGAGAAGGAGATGAAGAGAAAGAAGGAAAAGGAAGAAGAAGAGGAGGAGGAGGAGAAACAGCAACAAAACCCAGCAGCTGAAGAAGAGGAAGAAAGAGGAAAAGAAGGGGAGAAAGAGGAGGTGTTTGGGTTTGCTAAACCTGCTAGAATGCAATCTATCAGAATGGGTTGGCTTTTACAATGGGAATTATTAACTACAAGTTTATAATCTAACGCTGTGAAAATGTCCAAATTAAGGCATCAATAGGATGATACCTTCTCTGAAGACAGGCTAGTGGCAATCTAGAACTCCTCTGTCACCTGGCCAGAAACACGTTGACATGTATTGGTCCTTCTTTCCTGGGTTTCACTGCTGTCAGCCTCTGGTTTCAGTGGCTTCCTCTCTCAGCTTTTCTAACAGCTTTTTCTCTAAACTTCTCCAGGGCTCTTTTTTTTTTTTACATTTTTTTTCATTGTGAAATATAACATATACACAAAAAAGCAATAAATTTCAAAGTATATCACAACAATTATTGTAGAACAGATTTCAGAGCTTGGTATGGGTTACAATTTCACAATTTTAGGTTTTTATTTCTAGCTATTCTAAGGCCTTGGAGGCTAAAAGAAGTATCAGTATAATGATTCCACAATCATACTCATTTGTTAAACCTTACCTTCTGTGTGTAGGGTTTAACCTTTGATCTTTCTCCCACTCTTTAGGGGTATTTGGGCTATGCTCATTCTAACTTTTTCATGTTGGAAAGGGCTGTTGATAATATGGGATGGGGGATGGAATTAGTTGATGTTTTAGAAGGGCTGGTCTCTGCAGTGTAGAGACAGATAAACATAGAGAAATGCTGTTCATGGTGCCAGACAGCAGGCATGGAAATGGGGTTTTCTGGCACTGAGGAAGTGACACCGGAAAGTTACTAACTGGAAGCCAACACAACTTACCCCTATGTTCCCGCAGCAAGGGAGTGAGTCACCACCTGTTAAAGACACTAGGCAGGGAAATGAAGGAAAGAAACAAAACAGAAGCAAGCCTGGTAACCTTCTCTCTTTTTCACTCTCTCCCAATTTCTTCCTGACACCAAGCATTCTATCCGCTATTATTCTTTCTTCTAGAACATTTGTTTTTTTTACATATTGCAAACATACATTTTGCAAAGCAACTAAGGTGACACAAAACCCATTTACTCATGTAACAGATCTCAATCGAATACTCTATGTGGCAGGCACCATGCTAGGTGCCAAGGACAATGCATGCCTAAGACAAACACTCCCTCATACAGTACAAGGGTCTATAAACAAGTTTAACCACTAGATGAAATAGGTGTGACTAGTGGGATGTAACCAGAAGGCAATCTGGTTGTCACGGCCTTATTTCCTTACATTTACTCTCTGGAAGTTTTAACCTCTGCCTGGAAACTCAAGCAGGGACACGCTTTTCTGTGCACTTGCAGGAAATCTGTCCCTAGGATATTTCATGTCATATAACAAGTCTCAGTTTAGTAAATTAAAATCTTTCCCAGGTAATATTCAAACCTTCAATTTTGTATTAAAGTTTATTTTTTCCACCACCAGGTAGGTGGCTGCTGCAGTTCAGGAGCTACTGTGAAGTCTTCCCTCTCTGCAAATTATTCTCTACCATCTTGTTTATGAGGTCTGGACCCTTCTTAGTTTCCAGATACTATGGCAAATACCTCCACATAATGGGTTGGCTTAACTAAAAGGAATACATTCTCTTATGGTTTCAGAGCTAGAAGGTTTGCTGCTAACAATCCCTGGTTTCCATAGCTCTCACATCCAAGTGCCATGGCCTCTCCTTTCTCTTCCGGTTCCACTGACCTCAGTGTTAGGCTCCTCCTCCTGGCTTTCTGTGACCCTCTGATTTTCTTCAGCTTTAAAGGACTTCAGGAATCTGATTAAGACTCTTCCTCATTTGGTTGGACCACACCTTCACTACAAATACTATTTTCAAGAGAACCTACTTACAATGGGTTCACACCCACAGGAACAGATTAAAATTAAAACGCAGGTTAAGAACACATTTTGAGGGGTACATAAATCAATCTACCAGATCTTCCTGTGGTAGGTGGAGGGAAAGAGATGATCAACCCAAGGGTGATCGACTGTCCCATTTACCTGGGACTGGCCTTGCTTTAGCAAAGGAAGCACAAAGTTCTTATGTTACTGGTTTTGTGTGTTCCAGAATCTGACAAGTGTTGAAACCTGGCTCCCTCTTCACGCATGCTTCGGTGTATTCCTCAGAAATAACCCTCAGTTGAAGGAAATATCTCACCTGCAGTTCTCTTGCCATTGAGATGGCAAATGAATTTCTTTTCTAGTTGGTCATTTGCAACTCCTTCCACAGTCTTAGGTATCTCTGGCCATCCACCTCCAGCTTCTTTCTGTTGACGCCCACTTATATCCCTCCAGGTGGATTTCTTAGGCAGGCTCTTGTTGAGGCTCACTTGTGATTCAGGAGAAACAATCAGCTATCCTTGCAAAGATCCAGTGACCCAACAGAATTTCTTCCTTCTCTGCAGTCAGAGCAGCCAGCCAGTCAAACCTCACAATTTACACATCTGATCATGAATCCCTTCTTTCACCTGCTAACTCCTGAACCTGTAGGACTGTGCTAGGTGTCTCTTCCTCCAGGAAGTCCTCCCCCACCTCCCACTTTTCCCTCCAACATGCTCTCATAACACAGGCTTTACACCAGCAGCCTGGCTTTACAGAAGCACTTAGCACACAAGCCTGTAGTTGACTGCTTCCTTGTCTGTAACCTCTATTAGACTCTGAGCCCCTGGACGGTAGGGACTGCATCTCGTTTTATTCATCACTTTATCCTTTGCTGTTAGCACAGTACCTGGTATTGAGTAATTGCTCAATAAGCATTTTCTGGGTAAACAAATGAAAAATAAATCTTCATATCAAGTGAAAATTAAGCTGGGCAGAAATGAAGCCGAGAGAAGGATGCTCCTGTTATTCTACATATGCTAATGCTAATTTTAGAAATATTGTGGTTATTTCACGTTATTCTGCTGGACTTCAGTTGTCGGCAAGGGCAATTTTCTGTCAGCAGGGAGAGCTCTCCCCATGGGTCACTATGTCAGCCCTGGGAAGTGATGTGCTTGTCACTCGCACCAGAAGACTGAACTTAACTAGCAGGAGAGCTACACTGGTACGGGAGAAACAGTGTGCTCTGCTAACCACCTATGAGGGGCAGAAAATCAAGGATGCCCACCATATGAAGACAGGAAAGGACTGGTCAGCAAAGATTCCACCGATCCTTAGGGCCACAACATTTTTATTACCATTATTAAATAATAGCTGGCATTTATAGAGCATTTAGCACATGCCAGTCTAAAGTACCCCACATGCATTATCTCAGGTCATCACCAAGACTCTATAAGGTGAAATCTGATTATCCCCATGGTGTAGACACGGAGTGTAAGTCACAGAGCTAGGAAGAGGCAGAACTGAAATACAAACCAACACAGGCTTCATTCAGAAAACCCTCTTCACCCCCATGTTACACTCCCTCATAATCTTTGGAAACTGGACTGCCCTCTGAGAAAATGCTAAGAGCCTAAGTTTCATTTTAACAAAAAAGCTATTTCTTTACAGGAAGTATTTAAATAGTTATAATAAAAACTGGAAATCTCTCCCAGGATTAAAGTCTCAAAGCTATTGTTCTCGCTGATGTCAAATATACCCATTAAAATATATTTGTATATACTATATACAGACAAAATTTACATTATCATGTAATGTACTGGTTAAATGGTGAATGCTGTGATCAGGAAATACAAACAACTTTACAAACCCAAAATACCCAAAGACATTATATAAAACTTCACCTGGTTACCTTGTAGTTTTTAAGTGGTTATGAAATATAATACATTAATGAGGATATTACAGCATGCAACTCCAGCTTCACCTAAAATCTTGATTTGTTCTAGGTGACTAATATTTCCTAAACAATAAATTGGTTGTCTGAATAATACATAGGCCCACATAAACTTAATTCTGTGGCCAATATATATACTACCCTTTCACACACTTAGTCTTTTAGATACAATAGATTCCAATTAATCTACTTGTATATTTTTAATAGCATGCTGGGAATTGTTTGAGATATGAGGATGAATAAGACTCCGTTTCTACCTTCCCAGTGCTTCCAAAGAGTGGTGAGACAGACACTTGCGCAAATAACTGCACAATGAGACAAATGAGATAACAGAAGCCAGAGTAAAATGGAAGAATAGAAATAGAAATGGAAATGTATTTTAGTGCTTGCAAACTCACAAACGTAATAAAAAACCCAAATGTTAACCACCTTCAATTTTTATTACCTTATTTCTTATATTCAAGTAAACCTTTCTAATTTCTTTCATATCCTGAATCTCTTTAATTTAGGGTTATACTAAATTACATTAAAATGAATTTTCTTCTCATGAGCATTGAATTTGTGCTATTTCCCCTTACTCTGTCTACACTGAATGTTACCACAATTTAACTTTAACAATCTAAAATATAAAAGAACAACTTAAAACATAAAGTTTTGAAATATAAAATGTCTTTGGATCTTGAGTAAATATTAAAAGTTCAAAGAGCTTTATTCTTGACTATATTTTAATTTTTAGATGAAATATTTGATTGGTAGTTTTATGTTTCCATAAAATTCATGGAAAATAACAGTATGTTTTAAAAGTATGTTAGAAAAAGTTATATTTACATTTAGGATAATTTCACATAACCTTTCCCAGACCCATGCTTGCCCTAGTAAAAATTTACTTCATCAACAATTTACTCTTCAAGGTATCTTGACAATTATCTGTCTCGCTAACAATATTATTTGCATTTTAGCAAATAATATTTAAATGTTATTAAAATATTTAAATAAATAATCTTATCCATGGGAATACTTTACCATAAGAATGCTGCCTGTAATCAGAAAAATCCAGAACATCAAATTCTTCAGGATATACTTTTCAATTTCTTCAATAACAACATTTCAAGAAAAAAAGAAAGAAAACTGATGAAACAAAAGAGACATCATAGACATATCAAACCAAATGCAATATATGACCCTTATTTGGATTCTGGTTCAAGCAAAGCAACTAAGCAAAATCATTTTTTAGACAATTGAGAGAGTTAAATATTGCCTGGATAAACTGAAGCTTTTTAGCTATGATAATGCTATTGTTCTCATGGTGCTGGAGTCATCTTTTACAGAAATATATATACATTTTTAATTTTTGGTTAAAATGATAGAATATCAAGGATTTGGTTCAAAATAGCCCAGTGGGTGGAGGCTTGGCAGAGGAAGGCTGGCTTTGCTGATGGGTACACAAACTTTAATTATACCAATCTCTCTAACTTTATATCTGTTTGGAAGTTTCTGTCATAAAAAAGAAGTTTTTAAAATTATAGGGTAAATTCAGATAGTTCCTAGGCCAGATAAATCCTGAAATCCAGAGGTATCAGAATAACCAAAAACATCAACCAGTTCCATACTCCATTCCATATTGTTCACACCCCTTTTCAACATGAAAAAAGCTGGAATGGGCCCAACCCAAATATCCCTAAATTGGGAGAAGGCTCAAAGGAGAACAAGGACTTAGGGAATTTAGAATTTAACAAATGAGTTGACTACTGAATCATTATATTGGTATTTCTTTTCTAGTCTCCAGTGTCTTGGAGCAGCTAGAAGGAAAAACCTGAAATTGAGCAACTGTAACCCACACCAAACTTTGAAATCTGTTCTATAAGTACTTGCTAAAATGTACTTTGAAAGTTATTGCTTTTTTACATACATTATATTTAATATTTAAAAATTATAGCATAAAAAACATTGCTTGAAATATGATACAATATACAAAAGATATCTTGACAATAGTTACCTTAATTTTAAGAACTGCTGGTTATAAGTTTGGCTTTAAATACAGATATATAGTCATAGATAACAAAATTACAGTAACTGAAAAAAGGACACTCTGTTGTGCTTAATTTAATCTCAGTGTTCTCTTTACCAGGATATGAGAATAGAAACTGCCTGGCTTGCTAAACAAACCACAACTGTCCCCAAATAGTCTTAATTACTGATTTCAATAAACATATTCCTGCATTCTAAGAACAAATAAGAGAATGAAATTTACATTCAGGTCTTTCTTTTATAAGCATATTTTTAACATGAAAACCTTGATGTTATGGGTGGGCCACGGTGGCTCAGCAGGTAAGAATGCTTACCTGCCATGCCCGAGGACCCGGGTTGGATTCCTGGTGCCTGCCCACGTTAAAAAAATTTAAAAATAAATAAATAAATAAATAAAACCTTGATGTTAGGGAAGTTGAGCGACAGGAAACTGGTATTGAACTGAATTTTAATATTGGATTCTCAAAATATTTTCCTTTTCCCTACAAATAATTTTTCCTCCTTTGGGTATGAGGTGTGTGTGTGTGTGTATTTTGGTATTATTAGGTATCAATGATTGAAGTTCTTCTTAAAATCCGTTTAAATAATTAAAGTACAGATATGAAAAAATATGCTATTAGGAATAAATAGTTTGTAAAAATTAAAGGAAGGTGAAGTTAGCAATTAGAAAAGATTGGTATTTAGATAAGAATCAAATATTAATATGGGAAGAAATTTCTAAACACTCTTCCCAAATACTGGGGGTCGGGGGGAGACGTGAGGTCTATGAATTTTTACACTTCCACTGTAACACGGGAGCAAGACAGGTGTTGATTGTCTGACTCCGGGCTTGTTCGTTTCTCGCAACGTTGCCGTTTTGATTCTATTATTTTTCTCACGGTTTCTGTTGTTTCTCACAATTTCTACCGCCTCTTATTGAAGAGGGATTTCGGAGGAGTGTCTGAACTTCTTTGAGTTGCAAATTTCTTACCTGTATCATGGGGATTTCCTAGTGTCTTCTTCATTGAGTGCTGTGAGGTTTAAAGGGGGATCCAGTGCCTTAGCAGACTGAATAGCAGATATGTTAACCGCTATTGTTATTATAAAATTAATAACTGACTACTACTACTAACTGGTAGGACCCGCGCGAAAGCCGCTTTTCCTCGGTTTCCCTTCTGCCCTTCCCCTCTCCTCGGCGTCTTGCGACTCCAGCCCCTCGCACTCTGCTCCCGCCCTCCGGCTCCCCTTCCTGGGCAGCTCCGGTCGCACCCAGCCGGACTGACCTCCCGGAGACGAGCCCCTGGGTCCAAGCCGCCTTCTCATCCGAAGGCGTCAACTCCGTGCAACTCGGAAGACACGCTCCCGGCGTGCCAGCATTTAAAACCACCTGCGTTCTGGACTCCGCGGGGTGCGGGGACGCTGACAGGGCGCAGACCCGCCCGGACGGGCCCGTGCGCGGCGCGGAGCAGCGCAGACGCGAGCAGCGCAGACGCGAGCAGCGCAGACGCGAGCAGCGCAGACGCGAGCAGCGCAGACGCATCCTCTGCACGTTTCCGCGGCCCCTGCCCAGGCGGGGGGCTGCGACGTCGCCGCAACGCTGGGTACGCGCTGGCCGGACGTGCAGTGTGGGCCGGGCAAACACTCGTGCTTACTGTTGGGTTTGCATTAGTAGAAGCACCGCGCGTCCGTCGCTTCGGCGAGCCGGGCGGGGGATCCCCGGCCTGTCCGTGCCGTCGCGGCGCTTGGAACCAGGCGGATCCAGAGCGCCATGTTCGATTAGAGAACATTTCGTTTACCCTGCCCCTGAATTGATGTCTTTTTTGTGTGTGAATTCATGGATCTCTATGGTTTCGTCAAATAAAAATGAAGAGTTTGGGGTCTGGCCCGGGCTGTGCTGATCTAGGCTACAGTGAAAGGACTGAAGAAAACGCGGCGTCTCCTGCGGGGCGCGTAGGGCGCCCCCGGTACGCAGCCGCGCGCAGTTCGACGTTTGTTGACTGAACTCTGAGCGAATGTAGGTCTGACGGCGATTTCGCACAAAGGGCACTGGAGTGTAGGAGTGTGAACCGGCAAGAACTTGACATGGAATAGACCCCCTCTGTTCTGAGTAAATTCTAGGGCTGCCCTAGTCCTGTAGGATTTACCAAAAGGGTCTTAAAGTTTAGTGCTGAGGGTGAGGTAGTGAGATTCCTAAGCCCCTGCAGTATTCACGAGTGGGCAAAGCCTGAGGAGAAGGAAAAGGAGGCGCGAGGGTCGGCGCGGCCGGAGGATAGCGATCTACGTGGGTAACCGCAGGTGATGCGGTAGAAGGGTGCACGTCCAGAGAGAAAGGTGGAAAGGAAGCTCGCGTCCTGATGTGAGCTCTACTAAGGGTTGGGGTTGAGAACCTTCCAGAATGTCTCTGGAGGCGCGCAGTTGCAAAGCGAGAGAAGGCAGAGATCACCCAGGGCGTGCTAAAGAAATTCCAAATGATTGAAAACCGATCAGCCATATTGTGAGCCAATCACTGTAAGCCAGATATGGAATGTATGTGTGAAGATTTCTCAATAAAAACTAAAAAAAAAAAGAAAACAAAGCAAAAAAAGATCAGTTAAACTACTGTATGTAAAGACGTGTGTCTCCATATTTTCCATCCCTCACGTAATGTGAAATTCACAGCTGCGGGGTGGGAGGGGTGGCTTTTCTCACAGAGTGACTTCCCCCGAAACAGTATAGAATGCAAAAAACATAAACTCCACTCGGAACCAGGAGAACGGACGAATCTCTAAAAATTTGCTTTTTGGGGGGGAGTGGAGGATGACACAACAGTCTTGCTTTCCTTCCACCTTGTCACCTAAAGCCAAGTAACAGTTAGGGATGTAAAGCCCTCTGCGAAATAAACTCCTTTAGGGGGAAGTTTTGTAAAGTGAAGGTATGGAAGTTCCCAGAAGAAGGCATGCCTAGAGAGAGAATTTTAAAAGTTAGAAATGTCCAAGACGGGAAAGTTTCATTTAGTATTTCCCTTTGCTTCTCTTTTCTCTGGGTCCTGGTATCGAAAAATCTAATTTTTTTTAACCGCCTTTTTTTTCCCGAGTAAATGTTGGCCACTACATTCCAAATTGATTTCAAATGTCCTCCGCTTACTCAAGAGAAACGTCAACACCTTCAGAAAGATAGAAGATAAATGGAGAAAATATATATCCTCAAATTCAATTTTTAGAGGGTTCTCATATTTTAAAAGCTAAGCCTGATTCAGTTTCAAACATTTTGAATTATTTTAGCCATATAGAAAATGGGTTGTTTCTGAACTCCATAATAAATCAATCTGAATTGTAAAAGCATAATGTGTTTAATTAGTAGGAAAGTATAGTTTAAAAGGCAGCTCCATTTAGATAACGAATCATAGAATCATGGGAAGTAATAAAAATAAACAATACGGTATAGGGATTTATCGCGTTTATTATGTGGCTAGGTTTCATTATAGCACCTCTCTATATGTCACGTCCGATACACAAGTAAGGAATAAATGCTCTGAAATTAAACATTCTACTTTATATTACATAACAATTTCAAAAAGTCACAGAAGGTGTAAGCATTTGCACTTGACCTCGGAATATACTTGCAGTTCCACGGGAGTGAAGAGGGGAAAACTTGTACATCAGTCATTGTATTTTCTTTGTGTTTCTTTGAACGACAGAATACAAAATACCCCACCACGTTTATAGTTCCTCCAGAAATGTGCAAATTGGAAAAGCCGTGGAAGCCACAGCCGGAGGTGGGAAAAAGCTAGACCCGATGCCGTCGGAAGTTTACGTGCAAGAGTCCTTAAGTGTACGGAATCCTACTTTTCGTTTGCAAATATTTTGCAGCAAACAGAAGTCAGTGGTTGCCCCAATGCGGGATTCAGATGAACACGCCTAGTCTGGGCTGTGCAAGCTGGAGTGCGGAAGGGCGCGCAGCAAGGGGAGTGGGATTTGAGTGGTTCCGCCCTCTGGCCTGCCTGCAGGTGCACTCCGCGGCAGGACACGTGTGTGGGAGCTAATCAAAAAGCCGGCGAAGTACCCTCTCCGCTCGAAGGTGCCGCCAGAGACATCAGCCTGGACCCTTCTGTCCCGGGCTGACACCCCAGTAACGCCGCGGTAGCGGACAGATGCCGTCCCAGCAGCGCGCTTTTGCAGTCCTGCTGCTGCTGTAAAATCTTCCGTGCGGCGGCGGAGGCAGTAGACACATGCACCAGAGGGGCAGCGGCTTGGGGATGTAACAGGCACGACGGGCGCTGCAGCAGGTGGCAGTAGCCCCACGGGGCCGAGGGCAGACTCTGCGCAGCCCCTGAACCTCTTCCGCTGACCCCTTGCATGATACTTTCGATGCTGAAGGAGGTACATCCTCCTCCCAGCCGCGACGCCGGCCCCTTGCCCTCCTCCCACCACTGGGAGCCCAGCGGGGCTGGCAGCGGCGGGAGGGCGCTGGAGGTCCCCAGGTCCGCGCCTTCCGCTTTCCTCCGCGCTTCGGAGGAAGTGGGGGCCGAGAACAGCAGGTAGCGGAGAGGATGCGGGTTCATCAGAGCGCACTGGCGGCTGCCACTGGCTGCAGCCGGGTAGGCCCCCGGGACAGGCTGAGGTAGGGCCGGTGGTCCGAGCAGAAGGGCAGGATGGGGGCTCTGCAGGGCGGCGGGCCTGGTGGGAAGGGGAAAAGGATGGTGCAGGTGGGCGCCGGGGGACAGGGAGCGGCGCTTGAAGCGCTTCCTGCGCCGGAGGAAGCTGCCGTTATCGAACATGTCCTGGGAGGCGGGGTCCAGGCTCCAGTAGTTGCCCTTGCCGGGGTGACCTGGCTCGCGGGGGATCTTAACGAAGCAGTCGTTGAGCGAAAGGTTGTGGCGGATGCTGTTCTGCCAAGCCGGAAACTTGCGGCGGTAGTAGGGGAAGCGGCCGCTGATGAAAGCGCAGATGCCGCGCAGCGTGAGGCGCTTGTGCGGGCTCTGAAGGATAGCCATGGTGATGAGCGCAATGTAAGAGTAGGGGGGCTTTGCCGGCTGCGGGGCGTCACCAGAAGCGGCCGAAGACTCCCTCGATGCCCTGAAGTCGGTGCCAAATTCGGAGGGGTCGCTCAGGACGCCATCGCCCTCGGTGCGCTCTCCGAGTAGCGCGGCGCGGCGGGATGCGGACCCCTGCGGACCGGGCTGTACTTCTTCTACGAACTGCTGCCTCTCCTCGCCCTCCTCGTCTTCGTCTTCCTCCCCCTCTTCATCTTCCTCCTGTCCCAGGACATCAATTTCACCGTCTTCCCGGTGGGAGCCCGGGAGGCTGCGCAGCTGCGTGGAGCGAAGGTGCTCGGTTCTTGGCAAGTTCATGGAGGATCTGGTTCTGGAGATGCAAGGGTGGTGATGGCCGCTCACCTGGCTTGGGATGGGGTGGGCTAGAAGCCTGAGCCCAATTGAGTGTTCCAAGAAGCAGAACACTTGCAGTTTCCCTTTTAGGTGATCTTTTCTTCTGTTTGTCTCTCTTCCTTTCCAACACCAACCGGCAAAGAAGTACTTGGTCTTTTATTAAAGTGTCATCGAGTTCCTTCCCGTGTGAGTGGATTCCCCCTTTTATACCCCTTCTCCCCGTACCTCGCGCGGCCCCACTCCCCGGCGCAGTCCAATGATGAGGGTTGGCTGCGCAAGCACCTCACCCGGGAAGGGCTCTCAGTTCTCCTCCTCCTCTAACATTCATCTACCACCAAGGAAGATGCTCCGCACGTCTCAAGCTCAGCAGCCAATTGGGACGCGGTATTATTAACGCTTTTTTTAAACCGCGAAAATAAAGAGAAGGTAGGGAAAAAATGTTACTCCACAATCTAGTGCCACCTTGGTATGCAGGCCTCGCACCTGGAGGCTAGAAACTGCGTGGGAGTGGGAGGACACTGAAATGTTCACGGTGTTTGTGAAAGACTATGTAACAGGAAAAGCAGGTTTTCGTGTTTCATAGTTGATTAATCGCCCATTTTCACTAGTGGATTCTCTCCTCATCCATACTAAGCTGAACTATATTTAATGTTCTGACTGTATTCCTGAGCTCAGATCCCCAAAATGTTCTCCCTGACTCAAGTTTTCATTAAAGGCCGAAAAGGTCTTGACATTATGCTGTGAAAGTTCAGGGTAGAGAAAAGGCAGGAGTACTAAAGAGGAATCCTTTTTGGATATTTAACCACAGTAAGAAATACACTGGACCACGATCTTGCACACACGGACATGTATGATTAAAACGAGTTTTACAAAACAATTTATGATAGAACAATCACTGATTTTTTTTTAAACTAAATTGATTTTGCTACATAGTAACCAGCAGGGACCTACAGTTCGAAAAATCCTGTTTTCACAAAATGGCCCCACAACTTGAAGGGATGTGCCCAGTGTCTGAGGGCTTTTCTTTCTCTCTCCCTTCTTTTTAGAAAAGCCGATATTAAGCACGTTTTCTATAATTATAAATAATAAAGCCTGAAACTTTTATGATGCAAAGGACATGCTGCAGTGTCAATGTCATTTAATCACTAGATCTTCTCACACTGGAGAGAAGTGGTATGACAGAAGTAGCACTGCTTAACTCACTCACCTTACATCCATGGAAGTAACCAGGCTTCTAGGTTGGCTTCATTTAAATTAGACAAAGACTAAGGTAATGATATAGTGGAATATAACTTTATGTTTATTATACAGAGAGCTCATGCTAAAAAAAAAAACTGTAAATACATATAGTTTAAAGCCCACCTGCTTTTAAAAAGGGTTTGAGACAACGTCTGTTTAAAACACAGTAATATGAGGATATTGGATTTGCTATTGAACGTCACAAAATAAATCAACCATTAGTGTTTGTAAATGACAATCAGTTTTCAGTAAGAAATCAGAAATCAGCTAGAAGGGCAAAAAATAATTCTCTTAAAGTAGCAAGGGCCTTCAGGATAAAATTTGGAAAACAGCTTTAGTGTTCGTGTATTTAAGCCTTATCATCTACTCCAGAGGTTTTAACATTCTAAGTCTCCTCAGGCATATGCAAGTTAAAGTAGGACAGATAACAGAAGGTTTTCAGCCAATGGATTTGTGTCTGAATTATAAATCTACCCATTATTACTTGTGTGATCTACTAAATTAAGCCACAGGAGGGTTGAAACAGGTATTTTATCCAATCTCATATTCCCAGATGCCTCACCCTTCACTCCCTGCAGGTAGGGCCCATTTTTCCCATCAGCATAGGAATCTTCGATTATCTGGGAAAGGGAGTATTGTTAGTTTTTGTAGAGTCAACTTCTCTGGGGATCTGGGTATTTGAAAATGAAAAGACAGAAAGTAAGGAAATATTTAAAACACTCAAAAAAAAAAAAACAAAAAAAACACTGATAGGAGTATGTCAAAGGGACACAGGAGCCAACTGAAAGAGCTTCCAATGGCCAGCGCTGGAAAAACTTGAGCAACAGAATAAAAAACACAGTACTTGATTATAACACAAAGTATAAAATAAGTACCCATGAGTCTATACTGATAAAACTAAAGGACTGAATTAATTAATAAATAGGAGAGAAGAGACAAATCTCCCATGTAGAAGAATTCCAAATAAATTATGTATACATTCCACAATAGAGGAGGGGAGCATAAATTCCCACTCCTTAAGAGTGGACCTTTGCCTAGTGACTTCCTTCCAAAGAATACAATGGGAAATAGGAAAAAAAAAAAAAAAAAGTAGCTTTTCAGCCGAGAAACCTAACACTGCCTCAACCAGGTGATCAAGGTCAGTATCAACAACCATGAATCATGTTGATTGCTCTTACACTTGATATGATGTGAAGAAAATGGAGCTTCACCTCTGTGGTATTCCTCCCCAAACCCCATTACCCCACTTTAATCATGAGAAGAACAAATCCCAGTGGAGGGGCATCCTATAACGCACTTGACCAGTACTTCTCAATACTGTCAAGGTCATCCAAAACAAGGAAAGTCTGAGAAATTGTTGCGGCCAAGAGGAACCTAAAGAACAGACAAAGTAAAGTTTTAGGTAAATACCAAGGAAACCTGATACACTCTGGAGTTTGGTTAATAGTAATGCTTCAATATCAGTTCATTAATTGAAACAAATGTACCATACTAATTAATGTAAGATGTTAATAATAGGGAAACAGGGTATGGGAACTCCCTGTACTATCACTTTGTATGTAAAGTAAAATTGTTCTAAAGAAATACAGCCCATTAATAAATTTTTAAAAAAATTAAACAGGGGAGGAGGGGGATGGAGGGATCTTAAATAGCCTCAAAGTGGAAACAAATGAAATGTCCATCAAGTGATGAATCAATAAACAAAACATGGTATATCCATACAATCTGGGAATACTATTTGGCAATAAAAAGGAATGAAGTACTGATATATGCTACAATATGGATGAAACTGGAAACATGATAAGTGAAAGAAATTAGTCATAATAGACCATATATTGCATGAATCCATTTATATGAAATGTCCAGAACAGGCAAATCTAGAAAAATTAACTATATTAGGGGTTTCCAGGGTCTAGGGGGAAGGTGGAATGGGGGGGGTGACTACTAATGGGGATGACTGCTAATACAAGGTTCCTTTTTAGGGTGAGGAAAATATTCTAAAATTAGATAGTGGTGATATATTAAACCCCACAAATTGTACATTTTAAAGTGGTGAATTTTATGGTATGTGAATTATAAATGAAGCTGTTATAAAAAAAAATGTCAGTGCAAAAACAAAGAGTAGTAGCAAAGAAAATGTAGTTAGAATGCTTTAGAAAGACTCCATAATGGCAGGCCACTTAAAAAGAAAAAGAAAATGCAAGGAACTCTATCCCATCCCATCAATTCCTTAAGTATTGCCTGGGGAATCAAAACAATCTTACTGTGTAGCTCCTTTAACGGTTAACATGGGGCCTTAGTGCTGAGTGGACACTTGATAAATATTTACCGATTACTTCTTTCCTAATACTGGATAGGTTTTTTTCTTAGCAAACATATCAGGGGCTCACAAGATGCCATCTTAGTTTGAAAAATAAGCCTTTCTAAACTAATCTATAAGAAGGATGACAAAATCTGGTTCTTCCTATTTCACACCCTAAAAATTAAAGGCAATTTATTCATCAACAGAGGTAAAAGGTAAGGTTAATTCTAATATTAAGACTAATTCTGAGAGAAAAAAAAATCTATCATTCTTTCCTTCTCATAAAAGTATGTGAGCTACTAGAGATTCAAAGGCAGAATTCACTTTCAACATCACTAATGAACGCCATTCAGATATGGGAAAGACAATTCAAAGCAAACTAAAAATACATTTTCCCACCTACACTAGGTAATCAAAGGAAACAATTTTTAAATATGTAGAAAGCAAATAAGCCCATTAGTTAAAACGTTTTGATCATCACTACTTTAAAAGTCTTTTAACTATATTTTGTTGATTATTCCTTTTGAAATCCATGATCTAGGAATTAGAGATCCTAGGAAGAAAGATATTTGACTTTTTCTCAAATCCTATCCATGAGTCTACAAGAAGCCTAAAAAATACTTTATTTTGATTGCAGCAAACCTTCAAAGAAAGAACCCTGGCTAGAAAAGAGGGAAGATGATTAAAAACTCATCAAATTCAGAGTCTACTTATGAGCCTAACAAGAAAAAGGAAATGGGCTATTTGGAGGGTATTTAGCCAAGCTGACCCTTTCAATCACCTTGTCTTTCCTCATACCCTGTCCTGACACTTCCTACAGCTTACCTTAAACTCAGTACCATTATTCTTGCACCTTTCATTTACAGAGGAAAGGTCCATTTGTTTTCATAGGGTGGGTAGAAACTTGAATTTTATATCAAATTCAAAATTATATCAAAAGAGAAATGATCATTTGGTGAGACTCTGTATCCAGGGCACTTTAAATTTTAATCCCTGGAGCAATCCAAAGAGAATTACATTGTTATCTCTATTTTATGAATAAGGAAGCAGAGGCTCAGAGAGATTTAGTAGTTTACCTTATATCATTCAGTTAACTGTAAAGTTTTAGATGAAAAAGGCTTAAACCTTGTTTTTGTTTTAACTATTATGATGATGATGATTCCTTGCAAGTCTTATCTAGCAATACTGCACAATAATGGCACAAGTTATTTTTTGTATTATAAACTGAAACTTTCTTTTGAGGATATCTATGGCCAAGTTCCAAAGTTTCCACAAGAAGGTTAAATTATGGCTCTAATCATAGATAGTACTTCATTTTGGGAAAAATTAGAATGAAGAACAGGCTAATGAACCCTTAAAATAATAAACATTAAAATACAGTATAAAATGAATGGCACCTAGCTCTTAAAACATTATCTGGGCAAATAGGAAGCTCTCAATAAATGTCTTTTTAAATGAATGTAGTCTATGCTATACTATTACATTTCTGTGTAGCAGTTGAAGAATAATTCCGATTTATCTGCACTGCCATAGAAAGATCTAAGAATAAGTAGATGTTCTAGTTTACTAGCTGCCGGAACGCAACACACCAGAGATGGACCGGCTTTCAATAAAAGGGGGTTTATTTAGTCAATGTATAGGTCTTGAGAGGAAAGGCAGCTAACTTTCAACTGAGGTACTTTCTTACATGGGAAGGCATAGGGCGATTTCTGCTAGCCTTCTTTCCAGGCCTCTGAGTTCCAGCAACTTTCTCCAGGGTGATTCCTTTCTGCATCTCCAAAGGCCTGGGGTGAGTTGCAGTGCTGAGATGAGGTCTGCTGAGCTGCTTGGGCTGTGCTACGTTGAGCTCTCTCATTTAAGCACCAGCCAATTAAATCAAACATCATTCGTTGCAGCAGGCACGCCTCCTAGCCGACTGCAGATGTAATCAGCAACAGATGAGGTTCACGTGCCATTGGCTCATGTCCACATCAATAGAACTAGGCACCTTCACCTAGCCAAGTTGACACCTGAACCTAACTACCACAGTCGAAATTGAAAAAAAAAAGCAAATGGCATTACAACATATAAACAATGTTTTATTAAAAATACACACACATATCATGAAAATAAAACCTCTATGGCAAATTGAAGACACAGGTTAAACTAAGGCTCTGATCACTGGACAATAATTCATTTTGGAAAACACACATAAACCGTAATTTGTGTGTAACTGAAAAGAAGTGTCTAAAAGGACATTAAACTGACAACATTGGCTTACCCCTACAAAGTGACAGGGATTGAAGAAGGGCCAGGGTGAGACTGACTTCATCATTAGTGTTTACATTTCTATAGCACAAATGTATTCATACAATACTGTTACTGGACAAAGGCCGTGGATTCTTTTGCCCTACGTGCTCATTAACCAATTCCTGAGATACTGGGTTTCAAAGAGAGAAAAATTTTATTACTAGGTGCATAGTAGAAGAGCAGATGTCCTATTGGCCCAAAATCTGTCTCCCCAAACTGCAGTATTTTAGGTAGTTTTATTAGAGAAAAGATGGGCAGGGTTTAGGATAATGAGCACAGTAGCCCCAGATGATGTAATTATAGGTGATCTGATTATTGAGCATGAGCAGATTGATTACATGAAAAAAAATGATTTGCTCTGTGCCAGAGCTCAGCTGAGTGTATTATAAACCTATTTAATCCTCACAATAACATTGGGTGGTTGATATTATCACCATCTACTTTATAAATAAGAAAACTAATCTCAGAGTAAGTAATTTGCTCAAGATTACACAGACAAGAACCAATAAAGCTAGGATTAAAGCTCAGATCTAACTAAAAAACCAGCTTTCTACTGGGCAATGTTACTTCCACAAAATAAGCCCATACTCTCCACCATAAATTGAGAATGGATCCAGGAAGCAATTGGATGAATACAGAAGTGTTATATAAAACAAAGGTATGGAAGGAAAGAAAAGGAAAAGCAGAATCAGCTACCTCATTGGTAGAAACCAAACTAATGCAACAGCAGTAACCAATTTGAGATGATTTAATCAAATAGCCCTCTACTTCTAAGCAGAAGTATTCAAAATACAGTTAATTTTTTATTTAAAATTCCAAAAGTCATTTTGATAGCCTTCCCCAATATTTAATAAGCATTAATTTGGGGATGGTCTTCTTTAAGTTCAATCTAATGCTTATATTTAATGCTGTCGTGGCTTTCAGTTGCAAAAGGAGAAAAGCCAGTCGTATATTTAACACACAAACTATACATAAAGATTGTAAAACTATTAAGTCACCTGCAGCTATATATGAAGTCTTATACACTGTCACTTTTTAGTTTCTACTGAAAACTTTAAAAGTTAAAAAAAAAAAAGATGAACCCCTGCTCACCCCATATCCAAAATTAACTCAAAATGGATCAATGACCTAAATACAAGAGCTAAAACTACGAAGCCCTTAGAATACAACATTAAGGGAAAATCACCAGACCTTGGATTTGGCAATGTATTCTTAGATAAAACATCAAAAGCATGAGCAGCAAAAGAAAAATAAACTGAACTTTCATCAAAATTAAAAACTTTTGTGCATGAAAGGACATTATCAAAGGAGAAAGGAAAAAAAAACCCTACAGAACTGGAGAAAATATTTAGAAATAATATATCTGATTAGGGCTTGATATCCAAAATATATGAAGCACTCCTACAACTCAACGAAAGACCAACAACAACAACAAAAAACAATTTAAAAAATGGGCAAAGGACTTTAATAGATATTTCTTCAAAGGAGATATACAAATGGCCAATAACACATGAAAAGATGCTCAAGAACATTAGCCATTAGAGAAACACAAACCAAGACCACAGTAAAATAGCACTTCACACCCACTAGGATAGCTATAATTCAAAAAACAGAAAATGAATGTTGGTGAGGATGTGGAGAAATTGGTGCCCTTCTACATTGCTGATGAAATGTAAAATGGTGCAGCCTCTGTGGAAAACAGTTTGGCAGTTCCACAGAGAGTTAAACACAGAATTGCCATATGATCTGGCAATTCCACTCCTAGATATATCTGAAAGTATTGAAAGTAGGGACTTGAACAGATATTTTGACAATATTATTCAGAGCAGCATCATTCAAGATAGTCAAAAGGTGGAAACAACCAAGTGTCTACTACTGATGAATGGATAAGCAAAAAGTGGCATATATATATATACAACGGAATATTATTTGGCCATAAAATAAATGAAGTTCTGATAAATGCAACAACACAGATGAACTCTGAAGACATCAATGTTGAGTGAAATGAGCCAAACACAGAAGGGCACATACTGTATAATTCTACTTATATGAAATACCTAGAATAAGCAAATTCAGAAACAGAATGTAGATTAGAAGTTAGGAAGGGAAATTGGAAGTTATTGCTTAATAGGTACAGAGTTTCTGTTTTGAGTGATTAGAAATTTTTGTAATGCATAATGTTGATGGTAACACAACCTTGGAAATATAATGAATGTCACTGAATTGCACACTTCCAAAAATGGTTAAAATGGCACATTTTGTGTTTTATATATATATACATATATTTATATAAAACCACAATTAAAAAAAAGATGACTTTAGTAGCAGTAGTAAAATTTACTTAAAATTAAAAGCTCTACAATTGGGATCTTCAAAATATATACAAAATGAATGGCTGAAGCTTCATTACAATAACTACCAGTAAGGCTTAGAACATTGACTGAAAATAGATTATTTAAATTAGTATCTTTGACTCAGCTCTGTTCCACTCACAAGTTTCTAGCCACAAAACTTTTCATTTCCTTTAACAAAAA
>PVIY010040088.1:0-22632 GCA_004026745.1 Myrmecophaga tridactyla
TAAACTTTCACATCTCCATCTAATCAAAAGGTCACTTCCACAATTTGGTGTGTCACATCTCCATGGAAACTGTCCAATCAAAGGGTTTCCACCCTACAATACTGAATCAGGATTAAAAGAAACATGACTGCCCCCACAAGATTGGATCAGGGAAAATGACATGGCTTTTCTGGGGTACATCACAGCTTCAAACCTGAACATAAATATTTAGGTTGTTCTCAGGAATTTTGCCCTTAGGTGTTATGTCACTGACATATGGACTTCATTATGCACAGGTGCAGTTCTTTTGGTGAGATAGGTTCGATGTCTAATATGTTTAACGTGACGCAATCCCATGGTTGTCCTGACGAAGGCTCTAGAAACTTGCCTTCTTACCAGGAATTTACATGAAGATCTCCTTTTATAATTAAAAAAAGAAAAAGATTTTAAAACACAATCTGTTAGTTTGTATCAAAATTTTATCATCACACTGAAACAATCCTCCAAGTGGACAAAGGGACAGATAAATAGGGATGATCATTGCAGAGACAATGAAGAGCTGAAAACTGACCATGCATCCAGCAAAAGGTAACTGAGTGAGAATTCCTGGTGCCTCTAGCTGTGTGCAGGTGAGGATGAGTCCATGTGTCAGAAGAGCTTCAGGGTCCGGAGAAGGTGTTAAATCCCACACCTGTTACTCTCAGGTGTGCTCAGCCTCCTGGAATCCCAGCTGCCTTTATGCCTCTGCTCTCCGTATGCACGCCGAGCACCCTCCGTAATGAGATGGAGGCAGGGGTGCTCCAATATGCATCCCACGCCAGCCCTCAGCCTTGGACAGCTTCTGCTGGGTAGGATGGGCTCAGGCCTGGGAAACTGCGAATCTGCAGTGCTGCAAAGGGCTCTTGCAACGTAGGAACAAAGTGAGCTTCAGATTCCCTCCGCACGAGAACCGCTTGTCCTAGCTCTACTGCCCTTCCTAGGGCTTTACTGCGATGACATCTGTAACAGGTTAATTTGGGTGGAAATCTCCCCAAATCCACCAGGAAAAATGCTGCGCAGCTTAGGAACACTCCCAGCCCTCTGGCTCACGTGCTGCCTCATACATTCCTGTAGAGCTCAAATAGTTTGGGCAGGTACATATTATTTTTATAATTTTAAACAAGAAGGGGAATAAAAAAAATTTCCAACAAAAGTAGCAAATTAGATCCAGCAGCACATTCATAGAATAATATTGTGTCACGTGGCTTTTGTTTTCCCCTCCACTGTCCATCTTGGCCAGCATGCTGCCCTGGGAGCTGAGCTGTGTGGGTTCCCTCCACGGGGTCCTGGCCCCCCGCTGGCGTGGATTTGACCAACGAGGAGCCCCAGCAACGGGCTTGCAGGAAGCAGGAGAACGAGGCTGTGCACGTATTCCCTGGCTCGGCGCCTCTTGTGGGTTCTCCTGACCTGTGCTGTCCTCACAAGGTCTCTGCTGCCTTTGGGGTTCCGATGGCTCAGTCGTCCTGCAGGGGGTGGGGTTGGGGGCTGTGCAGCTCTGCTCCAAACCAACATCTCTGCAAAGAGACCTTTTGTAAATAAGCCCTATTTTGAGAGAGGTATCTGCTTTCTGTTGGGACCCTAATAGATATCCTGTGACCAAATCAGGTTAATTCCAGGAAAGCAAGGCAAGTCAGAAAATATGCAAAAATATATGTAAGTATGCCATTTAAAGGAAACTCAATAGTGCTAAAATGTCTTTTAATAATATCCAGCACTTACTGTTAGTTAAAAAATCCCAAGTAATTAGAATGAGAAGGATGTTAGTTACACATATAAATACACTTTATTGTAAATACCAAACTGTATAATTTAACTTTTGCTTATGAGAATTTTCATACATAGCACCGACACATAGGGATGCCTCTCTCTATTTGAGCATTGTAAGCTAGAAGGAGACAGTGATATCTTCTGCTTCCATGATTGTTCAACCTGTTTCAGAGCTTCCAGCTAACGGAATGAAAGCAAAAATGAAATATTTAGAAAAAGTTTTGGGAAAAATGGGCATGCTGATCACCTGATTGTATAACTAGAAAGCCTAAGCACCTCAGCCCAAACTATTAGAACTAATAAGAGATGTTAGTAAGGTTATGAATTCAAGATAAAACAAAAATAAAAACAAGTCAGTACAAATAAAGTTTCAGTGGCTGAGAGATTTCAAACAGAGTTGATAGGTTATCCTGGAGGTTATTCTTATGCACTATATAGATGTCCCTTTGTAGTTTATGGTGCATTGCAGTGGCTGGAGAGAAGGATGTGAAACTGTTGAGCTGTGTTCCCGTAGCCCTGATTCTTGAAGACGAATGTATAATGATATAGCTTTTACAATGTGACTGTGTGATTGTGAAAACCTTGTGTATGATGCTCCTTTTACCCAGGGCATGGGCAGATGAGTAAAGAAATAGGGAATAATAAACATATAAATAATAGGTTAGATAAGGCATAAAAAAATTGGGTAGATTGAAATACTAGTGGTCAATGAGAGGGAGGGGCAAGGGGTATGGAAGGTATGAGTTTGTGTTTTTCTTTTTATTTTCTTTCTGGAGTGATGCAAATGTTCTAAAAATGATCGTGATGATGAACACGCAACTATGTGATGATACTGTGAGCCAGTGATTTAGTATACTATGGACAGACTATGTGTGTGAAGATTTCTTATTATTTAAAAAAACACAGCCAGTAACTTTTTTCTCTGTACTAGTAATACTAAATTAAAAATGAAAATAGAAATAGAAATGGTAAAATAAATTCCATTTGAAACAGCAAGACACACTATAAAATACCTAGGAATGAACTTAAGAAAGGTACAGGCACACGAATACAAGGTATTAATAATAGGGTGGTATATGGGAAACCTGTATTTTATGCATGATTTTTCTGTAAACCTACCATTTCTCTAATTAAAAAAAAAGAAAGGTGTAGGACCTATGTGAGAAAACCATAGCTCTTTCTAGAATGACATAAAGGAGAGGCATAGCAAAGCCTGGAAGGACTGATTTTAAAGAATAAAAGTATGTATCCAATCTACAGTGGCCGGGAGCTATATGTACCCCAAAAGACATGTTCTTAAACTTAACCCATTCCTGTGGGTGTGAACCCATCATAAATAGGACCTTTGGCTGGGGTTACTACACTTAAAGTGTGGCCCGACAGAATGAAGATGGGTCTTAACCCTATCACTGAAGGTCTTTTAGAGACAATAACAGAGAGGGAAAGCTACAGAGGGAGCAGCCAGAAATTGAACATCAGCAGAACCCAGGAGAAAAAGGAGAAGCCAGGAGAGGCTATCATGTATATTGCCAGGTGACAGAAAAGCCAGGTACAAGGATTGCCAGCAGCCAGCCCCAGGACACCATTGTCTTCTGGAAGAAAGAATCGCCTTGTTGACACCTTGATTTTGGACATGAATTAGCCTCAAACTCGTGAGCCAAAAAATTTCTCTTGTCTAAGCCAACCCATTGCATGGTATTTGCTTTAGTTACAACCCAACCTAAATCGACATAAAATGCAATCCCAATTATAATCCAAATAGATTATTAATTTGGGGGGAGGGATAGGATTGAGTAAAATGATCTTGAAGTTCCTGGGGAGGAAAATACTTAGTCCTAGCCTTAGAGGTAGTGAGAACTGCAGCCAAATGTTCCTGCCTTAAACAATGGGTGAGACTAAACAAAAATGATTTCGCTGATTGCCAAAGGAAATGTCAGCCCCTGGACCACCACTCACTCATCGAGACTGACAGCTTGCTTATGAGGCTCCCTTCAGGTGCGCCAGTCCAAAGGTACCATGTCACCAGTTCGTCTCAGTCCCAACCAGTTTCCTTCTTGCAAGACCCAACCCAGGTCCATACCGCCATCCTGGGGCATCCTTGCCTCCTCTCTCTCCCTCGCAGGTCTGGACCAGTCAGTCTGCCAAGTCCTGACCCAGACCAGACCTGTCACCAGGCTGCTGACAACCCTGGGGACAAATCACACTCCCCTTACTACAGCCTACAAGGCTCCGCAGATCTGACTTCCCTGTTCCTGGGCCAAGCTCCTTCCAGCTCCATGTTTTTCACCTCGCTGCTTGGAACGCTGTCTGCAGCAACTCTGAAAACTTACTCCTCTCTATCATCCAGATTTCAGTAAATGTCCTTCCTCAGAGCTCCTGCCTTGAACGGCACATTTCTGTTTGCTTGCTGTCTCTGCACTGGGCGCTCTTTTGAAGTAGCCTGTTCTTCACCAGGTGTCCTTGTTTAGTGTCTATTCTCCTTACCAGGGCGTGAGACCCACGCAAGGTAAAAACAGCACGAGATATCACTACACCAATCGAATGGCTGAACAAAACTGAAAACAAAGCCAAAAGATAGCCAGTATGACCAATGCTGGTGAGGACATGGGGCTCTCACACATCGCTCGTGGGGAAGCAAAATGTTGCATCCATTTTGGAAGCCAGTTGCTTATGAAGTTAAACATGTACCTGCTATGTGACCCAGCAAACCCACCACCCAAAAGAAACAAAAACTTATGTTCACACAAAAACTTGGAATAACATATGTTCACAGCAGCTTTACTCATAATTGCTAAAAACTGGAAACAACCTAGATATCCTTCAGTCGGGGAATTGATAAACTGTGGGCCAGGCAGACAGTGGAATGCTACAGGATAATAAAATGGAACAGACTATTGACACAAGCATAACATGGAGGGACCTCAGAATAATTATGTAAGTGAAACAATCAAACTCCAAAGGCCACACACACTGTACAATTCCACTTATATAATATTTTGAAAGAGGAAAAATGATAGGTATTCAAGGAGTGGGAGGGCTAGCCCACCCTAGAGGTAAAAGAGGCAGCCCGAGGGAGGATTTGGGGGTGATTGAGTTGTGGTGCAGGTGTGGACAAACATTTTGGGTTTTTGCTGCCTGCCCATTCTATGGAAAGGAGCTAAAGGGGCAACAAAGACCCGGGACGCAGAAACCTGACCGGGAGAACTACAGACCATGGAAGGAAGAAAAAACCTTAAACCCACATGCAGGGCAGTGCGATGGTGGCTCAGTGGCAGAATTCTCACCTGTCATGCTGGAGACCTGGGTTCAATTCCTGGTGCCTGCCCATGTAAAAAAAAAAAAAATCTCTTAAAACCTGCTTGCAAGGAGACCCCCTTCTAGTCCACAATACATTTGAAAGGAGTCATCATGGAACCAAATGAGCCTAGAGGGTGGGTGGAAATTGTTGAAATGCCAGCTGCTTTGAGTGGGCGGCAGTGGGGTGGGGGTGGGGGGACACAGAGATGCGGTGTTTTGAGGGTGAGAACTACACCATATTGAACGCACTCTAAACAAAGATGAAGAAAACCTGTGAAATGAATGAAAAATTCCACTGAGAGGGAAGTTGGGGCCATGAAGATAATCCCACCAGAGTCTGCTAAAAGCAGATCAAGTAGAAACAGTGAACAGCCTAAGAAGTGGAGATGGAAATAGTGAGAAAAGAAAGCCGTGAGGCTCGAGGAAAACACCATTTGGGTGAGAAGGGAGAAAAGTTGACTCTAGTCACTCAAGGATAAGTGTCTGCTTTGTGGTCTTGGGCTCTGAAGCCCAGAAACCATCTTGCCCTTGGTTCCAAATGTTTTGAGAAAAGTCGGTGTCACAGAGACTTTGGAACCAGCATGTTGGCCATTCTCAACTCATCGATAAGAAACCAAGAAGGGACGTGATGCAACGTGCCTGGAGCCTCATGGCCAGGGAGGGACAAAGAGGGGACACAAAGAGGGGAAAAAATGAAATGTTTTCTCATTTCAAATGAGGGCTTTCCACCCCCCACCCTACTCCCCAAGTCTTTCAAGGTCTAAAGAAAGAGTGTGGACATGGCAGAGTGTAGCCCGTGCCTCACACTGTGTGTGCCAGCCCTGTGCATGCTCTGACAAGGAAAGAAGCATAATGTTCCTTATCTCACAGGTGGCCAGGTCAGAATAACCGTGCAGAGTTCCACGGCGGGGCCGTGGGGGGGGCGCTATCTTGCAGGGCCTGACGTGACCCCAGTGAAACAACACCCTGGCAGTCTGCTGCGGCTGTCCCTTGCTGTGTGCCGGGCTCAGAGAGGAGCCAGGCCTCCCCATGCTGCTCTCCAGGAACAGCTCAGGGCCTGAGTGGACTTTATCACTCCCCATCCCTTGCCTGGACTCGAGGCCTCTCCTGGGCCTGGGCACAAGTGCACTTGGTGGACGCTCTGTGAGGCTGTGCAGTTGTAAAGGCGACAATTAAGACATATAACGTGGTGACCCTATGTGTGACCGAAGGCCACCTGCTTATCTCCTTCAGAGCCCTTAGGGGTCCAGTGGGGTCAGCAGCTCTAACACTGTTTGATACTTTAGATGCATAAACCACTTCTGCTGAAAGGCGCATTGAAGAAGTAGGAGCTATAAACATGAAACCTTTACAAGGTTTCCCTTATTCTTGTAACAACTTTTGTTAATCACCTACTGTGTGGTAGGCATTTTTCTAGATGCTGCAGTGAACAAGGCAAAAAGACCTTGGCCCTCACGAAGCTTAAATCCTGGTGGAGGGAAGCACTGTGGATAATCAAAGTTATAGGCTGAGCCCTCCAATCTTGGGGTTTGTTCAGGCCACAAAGGATAGGCTAAGCCTACTTAAAATTAGGCCTAAGAGTCACCCCCAAGAGAACCTCTTTTGTTACTCAGATGTGGCCTCTCTCTCCAGCCAACACAACAAGCAAATTCACCACCCTCTCCTGTCTACGTGGGACATGACTCCCAGGGGTGGACCTTTCTGGCAATGTGGAACAGAAATCCTGGAATGAGCTGGGACTCAGCATCAAGGGATTGAGAAAAACTTCTCGACCGAAAGGGGGAAGAGTGAAATAAGACAAAATAAAGTATCAATGGCTGAGAGATTCCAAACAGAGTCGAGAGGTTATCCTGGAGGTTATTCTTACGCATTAAATAGTTATCACCTTGTTAGTCAATATGTAATGGAGAGGCTGGAGGGAACTGCCTGAAAATGTAGAGCTGTGTTCCAGTAGCCATGTTTCTTGAAGATGATTGTATAATGATATAGCTTTCACAATGTGACTGTGTGATTGTGAAAACCTTTTGTCTGATGCTCCTTTTATCTACCTTATCAACAGACAAGTAAAGCATATGGAATAAAAATAAATAATAAGGGGAACAAATGTTAAAATAAATTTAGATTAAAATGCTAGTGATCGATGAAAGGGAGGGGTAAGGGGTATGGTATGTATGAATTTTTTTCTGTTTTCTTTTTATTTCTTTTTCTGAATAGATGCAAATGTTCCAAGAAATGATCATGATGATGAATATGCAACTATGTGATGATATTGTGAGTTACTGGTTATATATGTAGAACGGAATGATCAAAAATTACGAATGTTTGCATTTGTTTGATGTTTTTTGGTATTAAAAAAACTTTTTTTTAATTAATAAAAAAAAATCCTGGTGGAGGAATACGATGACAATAAACAAGACAGACAGTTTCACCTGGTGAGTGATGGTAGGAAGGAAAACGAGATCTTGTGATGGCAGCTGCCTGGGAGGGGTGATCTGAGAGCAGCCAGGGGTCCCTGAAAAGGTGACACGTTGGGGGTGCATCAAATGGTGAGGAAGAGCCCTTCTGGGGGGAGCCCAAAATGCCCAATGGGCAGAACCCACAGTCAGGGGAAGGAACATCTGTGCTTTGTGCCTCCAGGGTGTGGGGCTGCTCTGCTGGCAGGTCTGAGAAGGCTGGCCGGACTCGGGACAAGGTGGGCCATTCTGCCTCACTCCAGCAGTGTGAAGAGGCCCATGGGAGCCCCTGGAGACTAGCCTGGCCGGTGGGAGCCTGCTCTGCACAAACCACCCAGTTACCCCCCACTCTAGGGAAGAACAAACCCACTTGCATGCAGGTCTGGGGGCCTGGGCCGGTGGAAACACTGTTTTCAGAAAAAAATCAACAGAGTATATTCAGAGAAATTATCTATTGATTTGTAGTCGATGTAGCTCCTGAGATGGCGGCTGGGCAGGGATGAGCCTGGGGCTGGCCCTCTGTAGCCACGCCATGGTCCCGCTCAGGAGGGCTGACCTCAACTTCCTGAACACTGAACACCGAGGGTGTGTGCATGGCCAACTACAAAGCGTTTTGCAAAAACAATTGTGAAAGATTAAATGCACAAAAGGAAGGAGAAAAGGAAAGCAATACGGCCCCCTTGGTAAGCCAATTAAAATGGAATTTTCACATTTTCGGAAACCACTGATCCAGGCTACTCCATGTTCATCTCTGCCCGGTGGTTTGGTTAGGGGTGTTTAGCACAGATGCTCTAGATTATGGCTGCACAGCTGGAAAACGGTTGGAAGAGACTTACAGGAAGAGCTAGCAATTACTGGAAATCCAACCATAGGATCTTCCTTCTATTTGTTTTCAAAACATTTGTTGGGTGTTGTTTATCTGCCAGGCCTGGGCTAGCCCTTGTTTTGCTCAGGAGCGGTTTAACTACTTTCTAGAACTTAATGGAGCTGAGCTTGGCTTGTAGGCTGTCAAGTCCAAACCTCTTTACTGGAAGGGAGACCAAGGTTTGGATGGGACCAGTTCTTGACAGCTTGAGAAGTATCTCTGTGGTCCCCTGCTCTCCCATATCCTCTTTAAAGGTGTTTCTTTCTCACCACATCTCTTCCCAGAGGAGGGCGACCTGAGAAGGAAGTTTTCTTTCCCTGAGTGCCTGGGAAGGGTTCTTTTGACTTTCTTTCTCAGGTTCAAAGGAGGAAACTGGCAAGTTGATAAAGAGGCAGAAATCGCCTACGGTGATATACGATTTTCCACTGCCGTCTCCATGTGTGTACGCATCCATTTATCTCTTGATTTATGGCTCTGGGCCTTCTTTTGGCCATTTGTAAAATGGGCAGTTAAGACAACTCACGTCCTAGTGAGAGCATCTTCCCCAATGATTAACAGAAACCATATGCATTTCAGAGAACATCAGCTTTACACACCCAGCAGTTTTTGCGGGTGGGGGTGGGTGGGTAGGATGGGACGTGGACATTTTGGAGTGTGTGTGAATAAATCTTTCCAAATCTGCGCCCTGGGTGGTTTGCTGGCTCAGGAGACTAGTGCACACCAGGCTGCTGTCCCCTCTTCTAATAAGCAAGAAGAGGGACAGTTCAATTGAGAATGAGCTCCAAAGAGCTGCTCTCCGAGACTCCAGCTGAGAAGAGGCTGGGCTTCCCTGTGTTTCCAGGAAGACTGAGTGGAAAGGAACAGAAGGGCATATTACCAGTTGTTCTCACCTAATGGTTCTCTCTCTGTTTTTTTAATGGCTCTGGAGGTGCGAAGTAACTGCTCATTGTTTCCCCCTGGGACCTTCCCTGCTCGTCTTCTGCCTGCGGAGTTTTCTTGGACTTGGAGCTACTTGGCAGAATCTGCCGAGTGGGAGCAAAGTCAAGCAGTAGGGCGTGTTCCGATCAAGAACTCTGAAAGGAGAGAGCCTTTAAGCTTCAAGGGAGGGGCTTATGCAAAGGATCCCCTGAGGGAATTCTTTGTCCGGTGGGGCTTTCGACATTTGTACTTTTTAACTGATGCATGCACACACCCGGTTGTTTATTTACGGACACCCTTCCGAGGGAAACACCTATTATTCAAGTATCTTCAGTTACTACAGAGAAAGCGACCTCTTGCTTTTCACAGCACTGTATGAGATGCTGTGTTCTTTTCATAGCATGTGTTTTTTTATTTGATGGGCTCGGTCGGGTAAAACTAAAATGTGTTGACTTTTTTGAAGATTGAATCCTACAATAACCAGCATCAATATTTCAGATCGACATTATGGGCTGATTTATCTCGTCCTTAGTCTTTTTTGTTTTCCAATAAAAACACATTCTGAGTGATTTGGGATTATATAATTTCCCATTTTTCTTTTGCTTTCTCACGTTGGAATCTGACATGGAGTTCTTCCTCTACTTAACTGTGGCTTATCTGTGAAGAATGAATTTACATCATATATTCAGCACAAGAGATAATTGTGCAGTTTAGAAGTGCCAGGAGCTCCCTGTATGTTCATCTCCCCTCCTTTTTTCCCCTCCTAATCAGGGCTGAACCCTCCGTGCAGACAGGGGGACAGGGGCTGGGGTGGGGAGGAGGGCTGATTCTGCAGAGACCCTGGAGTGTGCTTTGCTCCCTGGCTGTTGGGTGACTACCCCTGGGTGTGTAGAGAGAACTCAGTCCTTAGAAGGGGTGCCAAGCTGCCCTAAAGATGCAATCTCCTTTATCATCTTCCCTCTTGGTAGGGGTGTAACAATCTCAAGAAGTGCTAAATGCGAAAGAAAGAAATAAAGTTTGCTGATAATGAGAAAGGAGAAGATAAGGAAATGGGCCTCTTGTCAGTCTCTCTGTCTCCCTCCCCTTCTTCTCTCCCTTCTCCTCCTTTTATTCCTTCCTTCTTCCATCTATCAAGCATGACTGAAAAATCTGGGTTCCAGGCATCTGGCACACAGGTGCTGAGGATGCTTCCAGACCCTTGGAGGGGGGCAAATGTGAAAACAAACCAGTGTGATAAAGTGTTATGGAATCTCTAAGAGGTGTGGGAAGAGATTCAGTGGCAGCTCAAAGTAGAGGTCCTTTCCCCACCAGAAGAGTGGTGGGGTGAAGGGAGCCCTGATTGTGTCTCACTCTCTTGGATGAAAGGTGCTTGTATTATACGGGGCCAGCTGTCCCTGGGGCCACAGTGGGCTTTGCTCTGGAATTATTAATGTCACTAATAATGTCATGTTTACTGATGTGCCCTGATTGCTGATTTTTTTGGTCTTGCATATTTTTATAGTGTATATATTATATTAGCAAGTAGTATATATGTATAATATACATTGGGGTATTATATGCTAAAACAGCGTCTCCCAATGGGATGAGTGTTCAAAAAAGTCTGGGACTGTTGATCTCAGCAGAAAATCAAAATGAAGAAAAGCAAATTCAAGCTGAGGAAGGCCCAGAATCCACACAACTGCCAAAGGCATAGACATTCTGAAAAGTCTATTTTCAGAGCCCAGGCGGCACCTTTCCTTTCTGCCAAGACACTTAGTTAAATAACATCAGTGGGGCAGGGGGGCAGTCTGGGAGGGCTCCTGGGTGGTTCAGAGAGGGCCCATGGGTCACAAACCAGCATCCCCCAGGGAAAATCGGGAGCACAGGCACAGCTGGGTTGCCCTGCAGAAAAAAACCCTAACAGATTGGCTGTGATGCCTTCAGTGGAGGCCCGGCTACCTCCCGCTGTCCCATTACCTGCCTGGCCTTGGAAGACATATTTCTGGGCTACCCACAAACACACTTGCAAAACCTCACCGTTTTGAAAGACACTCCCTGGTGAGTTGATTTCTATTGAACTGAGTTTCAGGAAAATATCACTTCATACGTACCTAACTGCCTCCTTCACGCATGATCTGCTGTGTTTGATAGTGTCACTGTTACAAGCTCGGAGAGTGGCAAATAGGGGAATGGGTAAACAAATTATAATAGAGCCATACAATGTAATACTTAGCAATAGAAAGGAACAAACTACTGTAACACACAAAACCATGGTTTATCTCATAAACACTATGCTGAATGAAAGATGCCAGATGCAAGAGAGTATATGATTTTAAAATTTCATTTATATGAAGTTCAGGAACAGGCAAAGCTGATAAATGGTGAAAAGCGTTAGAATGATCGCCTCTGGCAGGGGCACAAGGAACCTTCCGAGATGGACAATTTCTATATTTTGATAGTAGTATACGTTTCATGGGTGTACACATTTGATAAAATCCATTACCATTATATCCTTAAGAGTTGAGCAGTTTACTGTATGTAAATTCCAACTCCAAATATTTAAATGAATATGGAACTCTAGTTGGTAGGTTAGTCTTTTGTGGTTATATGGGATAGCTAATCTGAAACCACTGCCGTGAATTCTTGGTTTGAGCAAATGAATAAATATTTTGAAAATGAGAGCCAGAGATTTCCAACTCTCCATTGGAAAAGTTACAAATGGAAAGAGGGAGGTTAGAAGTAACCATGTGGTTTGGGTTAAAATCAGATCCAAGTGAACTCATTTTTTTTGGCTTTTAAAAAGGGGAATTTAATAAGTTGCTCGTTTACAGTTCTAAGACCAAGAAAATGTCCCAATTAAAGCAAGTCTATAGAAATGGCATCCATTCAGGGATGAACTCATTTTTTAAAAAATATTTTTATTGACAAATCTTCACATACATGCAGCCCATGCATGGTGTACAATCAGTAGCTCACAGTATCATCACATAGTTGTATATTCTTCACCATGATCATTTTTTAGAACATTTGTATCACTCCAGAAAAAGAAATCAAAAGAAAAAGCTCACACATCCCATACCCCTTACCCCTCCCTCTCATTGACTATCAGTATTTCCATCTACCCGATTTGTTTTTTACCCCTTATCCCCCTTATTATTTATTTATTTTTATCCATATTTTTCACTCATCTGTCCACACCCTGTATAAAAGGAGCATCAGACACAAGGTTTCCACAATCACAGTCACATTGTAAAAGTTATAGCTTTATACAATTGTCTTCAAGAATCAAAGCTACTTAGAATGAGCTGAGACCCAGCATCAAGGGATTGAGAAAACCTTCTCGACCAAAAGGGGGAAGAGTGAACTGAGACAAAGTGTCAATGGCTGAGAGATTCCAAACAGAGTCCAGAGGTTATCCTGGAGGTTATTCTTACGCATTAAATAGATATCACCTTGTTATTCAAGATGTAATGGAGAGGCTGGAGGGAACTGCCTGAAAACGTGGACCTGTGTTCCAGTAGCCATGTTTCTTGATGATGATTGTACAATGATATAGCTTTCACAATGTGACTGTGTGATTGTGAAAACCTTTTGTCTGATGCTCCTTTTATCTACCTTGTCAACAGATGAGTAGAACATATGAAATAAAAATAAATAATAGGGGGAACAAATGTTAAAATAAATTTAGATTGAAATGCTAGTGATCAATGAAAGGGAGGGGTAAGGGGTATGGTATGTATAATTTTTTTTTCTGTTTTCATTTTATTTTTTTTTCTGTTGTCTTTTTCTGAATAGATGCAAATGTTCTAAGAAATGATCTTGATGATGAATATGCAACTATGTGATGATATGAATTATTGATTATATATGTAGAACGGAATGATCATATGTTAAGAATGTTTGTAAAAAAAGTTTGTGTTTCTTTCTTGTCATATATATTTTTTTAATTTAAAAATTAATTTAAAAATTAAAAAAAAAAAAAGAATCAAGGCTACTGGAACACAGCTCAACTTCCCTCCAGCCACTCCAGTAAACCATAAACTAAAAGGGTGTATCTATATAGTGCATAAGAATAACCTCCAAGGATAACCTCTCTACTCTCTTTGAAATCACTCAGCCACTGAAACTTTATTTGCTCATTTATCTCTTTCCCCTGTTGGTCAAGAAGGCTTTCTCAATCCCTACTTGCTGGGTCTCAGCTTATCATGGGAGTGTTCTCCCAGTTTACCAGGGAGAATTATACCCCTGGGAGTCATGTTCCAAACTCATTGTTATTTATTTATTTTATTTTATTTTGGAAAATAACATATATACAAAAAAGCAATACATTTCAAAGCACACCTCAACAATTACCTATAGAACAGATTTCAGAGTTTAGTATGGGTTACAGTTCCTCAATTTTAGGTTTTTCCTTCTGGCTGCTCCAAGACACTGGAGACTAAAAGAAAGATCAATATGATGATTCAGGAGTCATGCTCATTTGTTAAATCCTATCTTCCCTTTTATAACTCTACCTTCTCCTTTTAAAAATTTATTTATTTTAACAGTACATATTTTCTATTCACAGATCATGTAAACATCCAAAGTGAATCACATCATCATATAACTGCATTTATCATTACAATAGACTTTTTATTTTTTGTTAAAAATAGCGTATATACAAAAACCCAATAAATTTGAAAGCACATTGCAACAGTTAGTTGTAGAACAGATTTCAGAGTTTGGCATGGGTTCCAACTCCATAATTTTAGGTTTTTACTTCTAGCTGCTCTAAGATACTGGAGACTTAGAGAAATATCAATATATGATTCAGTAATCATACTCATTTGTTAAACCCTACCTTCTCTATTTAACTCCACCATCACCTTTGATCTTTCTCCCACTCTTTAGGGGTATTTGGGCTGTGCCCACTCTAACTTTTTCCTCTTGGAAGGGACTGTCAATAATATGGGATGGGGGATGGAACTAGTTGATGTTCTGAAGACTCTGGCTGCTCTGTGTTTCAGGATTTACCTGGTCCAGGACCCATCTGGAGGTTTTAGGCTTCTGGAAAGTTACTCTAGTGCATGCAATCTTTGTAGAATCTTATATAATGTCCTAGGTGTTCTTTAGGATTGGCAGGAATGGTTTTGGTTGGGTTTGGCAAGTTATGATAGGTAGCAATATCTAACTGAAGTTGCATAAGAGTGACCGCCATTTGACATTCCCACCAACAGTGAATAAGTGTGCCTCTTTCTCCACATGTTTCTTGAGGATGATTGAATAATGATACAGCTGTCACAATGTGACTGTGTGATTGTGAAAACCTTGTGTCTAATGCTCCTTTTATCTACCTTGTCAACAAATGTGTAGAACATATGGAATAAAAATAAATAATAGGGGGAACAAATGCTAAAAAAGAGTGACCTCCAGAGTAGCCTCTTGACTCTATCTGAACTCTCTCAGCCACTGATACCTTATTTGTTACACTTCTTTCCCCCCTTTTGATAAGGATGGCATTGTTGATTGCACAGTGCCAGGGTCAGTCTCGTTCCCGAGAGTCATCTCCCACATCGCCTGGGAGACTTTCACCCCTGGTTGTTGTGTTCCACATAGAGGGGAGGGCAATGATTTCCCTTGCAGAGTTGGGCTTAAAGAGAGAGAGGCCACATCAGAGCAACAAAAGAGGTTCTCTAGAAGTAACCCTTAGGCATACCTATAGGTAGGCTAAGCTTCTTCATTGCATAAGCTTCACAAGCCTTCACAAGATCAAGGGCTTGGCCTATTGATTGGGTGTCCCTAATGTTTAAAAAGTATTAGGGGTTTCCCTGGTGGTAACTTTTAATAGTTTAATTTTTTTTTCTCTCATACCTCAAGGGACTTTGCCAATACTTTTTTATTATCTGCTTAATATACCCTGGGATGTATTCAGGCATTACATTAATCTATACAGGATTAAAGGCCCCCATTCTTATTTTGGGCTTTGTGCGTTTGGATTATTTAAATGATCTATCCAGACAGGTTGAGTTAGATTATGTGCTACAGAAAATTTAGGTCCTGGACAAAATAAACCTTTCTTCCTTTGGTCTCAAAGAATAGATGGGGTTCTAAATATAGACAATGCCTTCCTTACCCCTGTATTCTGAATGTGCTGGTTTGAATCTATGGTGGACCCCAGAAAAGCCATGTCCTTTAATCCTCATTCAATATTGCTGGGTGGGAGCATTTTGATTGTTCCCATGGAGATGTGACCCACCGAATTGTGGGTAGTAACTTTTGATTAGATGATTTCCATGGAGGTGTGTCTTCACCCACTGAAGGTGGAGTTGCTTACTGGAATCCTTTAAAAGAGGAAACATTTTGGAGAGAGTTCCTTTTGTAGAGCCACAAGAAAGCCAGCAGACGCTGCTAAATTTGCCAAGTGCCCTTCCCGCTGAGAGAGAAACATTGAACTTCATCGACCTTCTTGGACCAAGGTATCTGTCTCTGGATGCCTTAAATTGGACATGTCTGTGGACTTGTTTCAATTGGGACCATTTCTCAGCCTTAAAACTGTAAATTAGCAACTTATTAAATTCCCCTTTTTAAAAGCCATTCCATTTCTGGCATATTGCATTCCGGCAGCTAGCCAACTGAAATACTGAATTACCTTTATCCCAACTTGATTGGCTTCCTTATCTGTAATATGTATGTTTTATACATATATAAAACAGCCTCTCAAAATCCAGAGAGAACAATTACCCCTCCAGACTAGATGTAACTGTATAAGAGCTTACAATCTAGGCCCATTTTCTTATTATTTTCTAAATGAGAACATAAAATATTTGCTCTTTTGTACCTGGCTTATTTTGCCTCGCTCAGTCCAGTGTGAGGGCCTAAGAGCAAGGCTATCCAGTAGGCAACAGAAGCCCGAGGCTGGCTAACCTGAGGCTCAGCCTGATTTTGGTGGTTGCCCTGGCAGGAGGGGGCTTTGCATCATGAGGTCATGTCTGGGGGTGAGAGTTTTGTGCAACTTGATGATTATAACATTCTTGACCCTCCCCAGACAAACATGGCTGGCCACCCCTACCCTGACATGTGTGTGACCACCTCATGCGGTCAGGGTGTTGGGCTCGGGTCACCACCCCAGTGTCCAGCCCCCCACCCCCAAATGTTGGCTTTAGCAGACTAAATCTCAAGCTCGTTTTCTGATCCTGTGACTCTTTTATTTCTCTGTGTGTTTTGCCAAATGAAAGCTGTAGCCGCCAAATCTTGGCTCTGTGATGGCGAGTGACAGCTCAGAGATATTTGCTGAAAGTTACCTTGCAAATAGACAATATTAAGAACATTGCAGTTTAAGGCTCATAACCCCTTTTATATATATATATATTTCAAATGTATATTTTTTGTTTGTATGTATTCTTGAATAATGGGTAAAGCTCTTTAGTATGGATGCATTCAAAAATTTTAATACCATATTTTACTGAACCCAATATGACCAAAGTATTTCCTTCTCAATGTGTTATCAATATAAAAATTATTAATGAGATATTTTGTACTATATCTTTGAAATCTAGTATGTCTTTTACTCTTATAGACTAGCTCAGTTTGGATGCTTAAATTTTCATCAGGAATACTTGATCAGTATTTAGATGTCATAAAATTCACAGGTGAAGAAGTAGATTCACATACTTGTCATTCCAAGCATACTTTATAGTTTTCCAATAACTGCATCAAATACCAAAAACATCACTCACTTTACTTTAATATTCGCATGCATATTTACAAAACTGCTTCAGCTATTTTAGAAGAATTTATTTGACTTTGAAGCAAAAGCATATTAGTTTCAAAACTACATCTGTCCAAGTTAATTCACCAACTCTTGCATCATCTCATTGTTAACATCAAATTCAAAGGGCTATTGCATAAATTGAAAAGCAACTCTAAATTTATTAATATTGACAAACCAGCCTTTAATTTTTTGCAGCCAATTTTCATAATGCTGTTGTTTACAATTAAAACCTTCTGCATATTCATATTGGAAAAATTCATAACCCTTTCTTAAGGCCCATAGAAAGCTCTGCCAGCTTTTAAAATTTGGTGTTTGTCCTTGCTGTGCTCCTGGACCAGCTTGTGAGGTCAGGTTCCTGGGGTGGCCAGTGTGTGGTCAGCAGGGCCTGGGGTGCATGTCCCTGGGGTTTGTTCTGGTTTGAAGCTACTGTGTGTACCCAGAAAAACCATGTTCTTTAATCCTGGTTCAATATGGTTGGGTGAGAACTTTTTGTTTTTTAACTTTTAATCATTCCATTCTACATATATAATAAGCAATTCACATATCATCACATAGTTGCATATTCATCATCATGATCATTTCTTAGAACATTTGCATCAATTCAGAAAAAGAAATAAAAAGACAACAGAAAAAAATTCATACATACATACCCCTTACCCCTCCCTTTCATCAATCACTAGCATTTCAATCTAAATTTATTTTAACATTTGTTCCCCCTATTATTTATTTTTATTCCATATGCTTTACTTGTCTGTTGATAGGTAGATAAAAGGAGCATCAGACACAAGGTTTTCACATCACACATTCACATTGTGAAAGCTGTATCATTATTCAATCATTTTCAAGAAACATGGCTACTGGAACACAGCTCCACATTTTCAGGCGGTTCCCTCCAGCCTCTCCATTACATCTTGAATAACAAGGTGATATCTATTTAATGCGTACGAATAACCTCCAGGATAACCTCTCTACTCTGTTTGGAATCTCTCAGCCATTGACACTTTATTTTGTCTCATTTCACTCTTCCCTCTTTTGGTCGAGAAAATTTTCTCAATCCCTTGATGCTGAGTCTCAGCTCATTCCAGGATTTCTGTCCTACGTTGCCAGGAAGGTCCACACCCCTGGGAGTCATGTCCTACGTAGACAGGGAGAGGGAAATGAGTTTGTTTGTTGTGTTGGCTGGAGAGAGAGAGGCCACATCTGAGTAACAAAAGAGGTTCTCTTGGGGGTGACTCTTAGGCCTAATTTTAAGCAGGCTTGACCTATCCTTTGTGGGGTTAAGTTTCATATGAACAAACTCCAAGACTGGGGGCTCAGCCTATAGCTTTGGTTGCCCACACTGCTTGTGAGAATATCAAGAATTCAACTTGGGGAAGTGGGTGAGAACTTTTTGATGAAGTTGTTTCCATGGAGGTGTGATCCACCCAATTGTGGATGGAACCTTTTGATTAGGTTGTTTCCCTGGAAATGTGTCTCCACCCATTCAGGTTTGGTCCCTTCTTGGGATCCTTTAAGAGGGAACCATTTTGGAAAAAGCTTCAGAGCCCATGCAGACAGAGATATTTGGCAATGTACAAAGAAAACACACCTAAGGAAGCTGTTTTTTTTTTTAATTTTTAAAAAAATGTTTATTATAAACAACGAACAAAGATGCAGTCTTGACATACAACCATTCTTGACATGGTTACAATCAATGGCTCACAATATTATCACATAGTTGTATACTCATCGCCATGTTCATTTTTTTGAACATTTGCATCTCTTCAGCAAAAGAAAGAAAAAATCATACATGCCATACCCTTTACCATTTCCTCTCATTGACCACTAGTATTTCAATCTACTCAATTTATTTTAACCTTGGTTCCCCCATTCTTTATTTCTTATCCATATTTTTTACTCATCTGTCCATACCGTAGATAAAAGGAACATCAGACACAAGGTTTTCACAATCATACAGTCACATTGTGAAAGCTATATCATTATATAATTATCTTCAAGAAACATGGCTACTAGAACACAGCTCTACAGTTTTAGGTAATTCCCTCTAGCCACTCTAATACACCATAAACTAAAAAGGGATATCTATATAATGTGTAAGAGAATAAGCTTCAGGATAACCTCTTGATTCTGTTTGATATCTCTCAGCCAATGACAGTTTATTTTGTCTCATTTCTTTCTTCCCCTTTTCAGTTGAGGTTTTCTCAATCCCTTGATGCCAAGTCCCCGCTCATTCTAGGATTTCTGTCCCACACTGCCAGGAAGGTCCACACCCCTGGGAGTCATGCCCCACGTAGAGTAGGGGAGAGCAGCGAGTTTGCTTGCCATGTTGGTTGAGAGAGACAGGCCACATCTGAGCAACGGAAGAGGTTCTCTGGGTGTGACTCTTAGGCCTAATTGTAAGTAGGCTTAGCCTACCCTTTGCGGGGATAAGTTTCATAGGGACAAACCCCAGGATCGAGGGCTTGGCCTGTTGATTTGGTTGTCCCTCTGCTTACAAGAATATCATGAAGTCTGCAAATGGGGAAGTTGAATTTTTTCCCCTTTCTCACCATTCCCCCAAGGGGGCTTTGCAAATACTTCTTTATTCACTGTTCAAATCACTCTGGGATTTATTGGGACATCACACTAACCTGGACAAACCTACAAAGTCTCATGGCTCCATGAGGTTCCATGTATTTATGGTGTTCAATTAAACTGTCCATATAAGTTAAATTAGGAAATGCACTAGTCAAAGAATAAATTTCATACCAAGTATTTCTTGCTTTAGTCTCACACAGAAGTTGAAGTTTTAAAATATGAATGATCATCTATTTTCAAGACCCTGCAATTTTGACATTTTGTTCTTCCTCATGCAAAAATCCTTTTTAATTTGTACATTTAGTCACTATCACTGTACACTCTAGGCACCAGGGAAGCTGTTTGAAACCAAAAGCCAAAGGACCAGCAGATGCCAGCCACATGCCTTCCTGGCTGACAGAGGTGTTCCAGATGCCATCGGCCTTTCTTGAGTCAAGGTATCTTTCCCTGGATGCCTTAGTTTGGTCATTTTTATGGCCTTAGAACTGTGATCTTGTAACTTAATAAATTCCCTTCATAAAAGCCAACCCATTATTATACTAATAATGCATTTTGGCAGCATTAGGAATCTAAAACAAGATTGAAATCAGTTTCCTTTCTGACTTCTCTGCACATTTACTGTGGTCAGTACCCTTCTGGGAATTCCCTCTACCTTTACGTTCTCTCCATGGGTTGTGCCTTCTTCTTCCCCCTGCTCCTCTGATGCTTGTTAGGAGTGACCCAGATCTTATAGGGTTGACCTTGTCCGAGTCCTTAGCACTGCATCCCAGTGCTGGCCTCCCTCTGTATTTCCTGCCACCTTCTTTACTGCAATTTAGTCTACTTCTTTCATTCTTTTTGGTTTTCTTATCAAAGGAGTGTAGGTACCTAGTTTACCAAGCTGAGCACTCTTGATGCTGGTACAAATAATGTACAGTCAAATGATCTTGTGGACTTTGGAATTATTTTTTTTAAATGAGCTTTTAAAAAAAAGCAGCTCAAAGTCAAAACAGTGAGTTCACACTCTAACTGCATTCTTCCTTCTTGCTCACACAAGGAATCTCGAAAGCCTCCACTAGACTCCATAGGCTGGCAGCCTTTGTAGAGGCTGATCACGGCCATGTTCCTGCTGCTCCGTTTACCACCCAGCAGAGGGAAGGGGCTGGACATGAGCAGACACCTATGTGTGTCAGGTCCTGCAGAGAAAGCATGGGGGAGGACTCTCTAGACAAAGAATCAATATGGACAAAAAGAATGTGAATAATATGATGAATGAACTAGACCTAACAAACATATACAGAACATTGCACCCCAAGGCTGAGTCCCAAAACAGATCTCAATACATTTATAAAGATTGAAATTATACAAAGCCCATTCTCTTATCATAATGGAATGAAGCTAGAAATCAGTAACAGGCAGAGGACTGGAAAACCCACAAATAGATGAAGGTTAAACAACACATTATTAATCAGTGGGTCAAAGAAGAAATTTCAGAGGAAATCAGTCAATATCTCAAGATGAATGAAAATGAGAGCAAACATATCAAAACCTATGGGATTCAGCAAAGGAAGTGCTGAGAGGGAAATTTATAGCCCTAAACACCTACATTAAAAAGGAAGAGCTAAAATTAAAAACCTAACTGCACATCTCGAAGGACTAGAAAAAAGAACAGCAACTAATCCCAAAGCAAGCAGAAGGAAAGAAATAACAGAGATTAGAGCATAAATAAATAAAATTCAGAACAAAAATAATTAAGAGAAGCAATAAAACCAAAAGTTGTTGAAGATCAATGAAATTCACAACCCCTTAGCTAGACTGATAAAGACAAAAAGAGAGAAGATAAATTTATTCTGATAAATAAAATCAGAAATGAGAGAGCAGGGTCCATGGTCATAAGAGGATACCATGATCAATTGTATGCCAACAAACTAGACAACTTAGATGAAATGCACTAGAAGCATTTCTAGGTTGAAGCTAGCATTTCTAGCTTCTAGGTTGTTCTAGAAGCACACGAACAACCTACACCGACTCTAGACTAGAAGACCTTAATAAACCAATCAAAAATTGGCTTATGCAAATGTAAGAAGGTGCACCCACTGTGGAAGGGCTTGGTGGTTCCTTAGGAAACTAAGTATAGAATTACCATATGATCTATCAATCCTGCTACTAGGTATATTCCCAGAAGTAGTGAAAGCAGGGCTAGAACCAGACATTTGCACACTGAGGGTCAAAGCAGCATTATTCACAATTGTCAAATAAAGGAAGCCACCCAAAGATCAATGACCAATGAGCGGATATACATATGATGGATTATTATTCAGCAGTATGAAGGAATGAAGTCCTGAAGCATGTGACTACATGGATGAACCTTAGGGACATTATGTTGGCCGAAATAAGTCAGACACAAAAGGGAAAATATTGTATGATGTCACTGATATGAACTAATTATAATAAGCAAATTTATAATATTAGTGTCTAGAAAATTGATTACCAGGAGATAGAATGGGGAGAATTTGTACAGAATTTCTATTTAGGTTGATTGTACATGTTTGGAAATGGATAGTAGTGATGATAGCACATTACCATGAATGTAATTAACAGTATTGTTTGTGAATGTGACTGAAAGGGGAAGTTTTAGGTCATGCATGTTATTAGAAGGAAAGTCAGAAGACACTGGGCTGTATCACAGTGAGTCCTGTGGTGGACGATGTACTGTGGGTACAAATACAAGAATGTTCTTTCACGAATTATAACAAATGTACAACACTATTACAAGATGTTCATAATAGGGTGGAATATGGGAAAAACACACCTAATGTAAACTATGGACTATGATTAACAGTAATATTTTAATATTTTCCTCAAAAGAACAAAGTACCATACTAATGCAAAGTGTCAACAGCAGGGCATATGGGAACAATGCATTTTTTACATGACTTTTCTGCAGACCTAAAATTTCTAATTTAAAAAAGTAATTAACAGCCACACACAAAAAACCATTATGCTAAGTGAAAGAAACCAGATACAAA
>PVIY010040089.1:0-22624 GCA_004026745.1 Myrmecophaga tridactyla
AAGGTCGCTCCCCGAACCCTGGGGCTTGGGGGACCTATGGGGGGAGCTCCAGGGCTCGGTCACACAGGAGGTGAGGGCTCGGGGGGTTCTTCAGTGCCTTCTGTGAGCAGCGCCTTCAGGATGACCCCGACAGAGATGTGCTCAGCCCAGCCCAGCAGAGTGGGCTGGCATTTCGTAGCAGGCTGAAGGAGCTGGCATTGTCCCCGTGACCTGACGCCTGGAAGAGGCCACCCTGAGACCACGGAGTTTCATAGGATCTGCTGGTGCAGCCGCTTCATTTTACAGATGAGAAAGCCAAAGCCCAGGGAAATCACATGATTCTGCAAGGTCAGGCAACGTGTAAGCGGCAGGGCCATCAAGCAATGTAGAGAGTCAATTATTTTTTGATTTTTAAATACTTTTTCTGGGCTTATTATATCTGGTTGAGCACGTTTCTAGGTACAATGATCCACTATCTTGTTTCGTGTTGCCAGGACTGCAGACAAAATTAAACATACCTAGGGGTGCAAAAGTAGTTCAGGGGTAGAATTCTCGCCTGCTGTGCGGGAGACCGGGGTCGACTCCCGACCCATGCACTTCCCAAACAAACAAAGAACCAACCAAACAAAAAAATTTAACATGTGGTTTTGCAGTAACGGAATACTCACATGGAAAAAAATGAAATGCAACACTGCCATACAGCATGCCAAAAAAATATATATATACATGTGGCTTCTTACCTAGCCCAAGGGGACCTCTGGCTTAGAACTACTGAAAATCTGAAGGATGCATCTCCAAATTCACAGAGCCGGTTCCAGGTCCCACTAAGCTCATGTTTCAGCAGTGCCCGGCCTCAGGCCTTCCCTCGGCCCATTGGTAGAATTTATAAACCCTGGTGGTAGCGGGCGTTAAGATTTGGGAGGGGGCGAGGCTGATATTTCCTGGTCCTCTCCCCAGCCCACATGTGGCACCACTGTTTGCACTTAAAAGAAATAATGATCTCGGGCCACTTGGTGTAGGGGCCAAAGCTTTGCATATCTTGAGCTCTCCCGTGATCACCCTAGAGCATTTGTCTATATTATATGTAATGCACGTGATAAATATCTACATGGTAGACACATGGTTTATTTTTACATATGGAATACCGAACTATTGATCTATGGATCTAGCCTCTTTTTATCTACCTAGCAATCATCGCCTCCAATATTATGAATAAAGAGATGAACTGTTCCTGTCTTAGTTTCCTGTAGCTGCCCTTACAGAGACCACAAACTGGGTGGCTTGAAACATCAGACATTTATTGTCTCAGCATTCGGGATCTGAAATTTAAGTGCCAGCCAGCCCCTGCTTCCCCTTAAGCCTGTAGGGAAGACGTGTTCCGGGCCTCTGGGTTGGCCTTGGGCAGTGGCTTTGCCAGCCTTCTGTGCCTCAGTTGCCCCGTAGCCTTCTCTCCTCTATCTGTCTATCTGTGGTCAATTCCCTCTTTTTTTTGGACATCTGCCAATTTGAATTAGGATCCTCCCCTGTCCAGCGTGGCCTCATCTTAACTGATCACATCCCCCATGACCCTATTTCCAAATAAGGCCCCACCCACAGGCCGGGGTTAGGACTTGACTGTGCATTTTGGGGTCTGCAGTTCAATCCATGTACTGTCCCCTGTACAGCTGCTCATCTAAGTTTACCTGCCAAAACACTTTAAACCAAAATAAAAGATATAGCTTCAGAGGGAGTGAATTTTAAACTAAAGGAAGGAAAGACAGCTCAAAGTAGATGTGTATAAGGATGTTATATAAATGTTAAGAAAAGCTTAAGTGATGTTCGCAAGAGGCTGTTCTCCAGTGGGTAAGTGGGTCGTTGGCATTAAAGACGTTGGCGCAGGAAGCACCCATTCTGTTCTCTGATGTGGCCCCTTCCCCAGGCAGACGGCGTGCACCCGGGGAGCATCGTCCTCAAACGACCCTCCGGGAAGCCGTCTGCAGTTCCAACATCCGCTGTGCTCATTGCCCACTGGCCAAGCGATTCTCTGGGCACAGTGTGGGCGGTAACTCCACTTCTTAGAAAGTCCTTCACCTCTGTCCCAATCCTACACCACTGGTCTGCGTCCTGTGTGGCATCCATTTTTGCTTACTTGACATATCCCTTACTGACCTTCACAATTGTCCTTGCTCTCTTTGCGCTCACAGTCTGTGGGGAGGTAAAACGCCCCCAGAAAGACACCATCTAAAGTACAGCTGGTGCTGGGAAGGAGTGGCCGGGAGAGGAGCTCCTCCAGGCAGTCAGGACAGGGGCGGTGGAGAAACCTGTCCTTGCAGCTCTCTCGGGCGTCCTCCTGTGTGGCCTTGTCCTTCTTAAGACACGGGGGTCAGAGCTCCCTCCAGACTTGCTGGGACAGTGTGGGGTACATGGTGCTCTGCCACCGAGGAGGTCTCCTTGGCTCTTACACCACCCAGAGCGGGAGCCAGTGGGTGGGGTGCCCTCCCAGCCCTCCCAGCCCTGCGATCCATGGGGTGAAAATTCATCTTGCTGTTTATCGTATGTGTACTGCAGCCTCCTGTGTCATACGGGCATCCACACGGGTGGTGGCTGCTGCAGCGTTTGCACCACCTATGGTACACAAGGGGCGTGTGGGTGAGAGTGCATGCCCAGGTGTGCTCGCGGTCTCTGAACGCGTACAATGTGTACGTGAGACAGGAACTGTACGCACGCTTTTCTCCTAAGGAGAGTTTGGACCAATAATATTAACACAGTCAAATCTCAAGTGAATCAAAGGGTTACAAAATCTAATTGCTATATATCAGACGGTAAAGAGTAGAGGAGGACTACCGAGCTTATATGATTAGTTAATAAATAATAAATAATAAACCGCCTGGGTTCTTATAAGCCTTGAGAGATGCAGCAGACCCCTGGACTGGGGAGCCTGGCGCGGTCCCGTCCCGGGTTTCCAGGGCCCAGGTGGACCGTCCATGGCCCCGATGCAGCACTCCCCTGGCTGCCCGGGAGTTCGCATGTCACCGCCCGCAGGGACCTCGGCGCAGGGTTTGCTCTCTGATTCGTGTTTAAGCGATGGTGGTGCTCACACTCTTAACATGTCACACTCCTGTGGCACTTGCTGGTTTTGATGCTGATTTCCTTTTAATAAGTTTTACGGTGCCAAGCGATTATTTTTGCCTGAGAAATGAAGACATGGAAAGCAGCACACAGAGGGGGTGGGAGGTGTCTGCTCTTTCCGCTTTTGCGCTTGTCGATAGGTGTCCTTTGAGCTCAAGACAGTAAAGCAAACGGCTCTCCGAGCAGATGGCATTTGCTCCTTTAATTATGAAAATTGCAGCTTCATTTGGCCTCTAATCTCCAAGCTGTATATTTATGGCTGAAAAGAGCTTACTGAAGTGACAACATAACTTAATTTTTGTGCCACTATTTTGGTAAAAGGCCTAAGAGTGGGCAGGGTGGGCAGGATGGGAGCGGGGTGGGGTTGGTGGCCTGGTCTGCCATTCCGTAGGGAAGGGTGAGCAGTAAGTACATGGGCATCACGACAGCTCCCCTCTGAGGCGCCCGCTGACTTCACGCTGGCCAAGGCCGAGGGGAGCCCCCTTTAGACAGAGTTGGCTTTGCAGACCTCATCGCCTGTGGTGCTAAGGCATGTCTCCTGACCCTGTAACGTTGCTACCCGCAGTCATCGAGGTCAACAAGAGGGACATAGTCTTCCTCATCGACGGCTCCGCCGCCCTGGGACTCGCCAACTTCAACGCAATCCGCGATTTCATCGCCAAGGTCATCCAGAAGCTGGAGATCGGGCAGGACCTCATCCAGGTGGCTGTGGCCCAGTATGCGGACACCGTGAGGCCCGAGTTCTACTTCAGCAGCTACCCGAGCAAGAAGGAGGCCATGGCTGCCGTGCGCAGGATGAAGGCGCTGGACGGCCCGGTCCGCCACACGGGCTCCGCGCTAGACTTCGTCCGCAACAGCCTGTTCACCAGCGCCGCCGGCCACCGTGCTGCTGAGGGCGTCCCCAGGGTCCTGGTGCTGCTGACGGGCGGGAAGTCGGGTGATGAGGTCAGCCAGCCTGCCCAGGAGCTCAAGAGAAGCGGCATCATGGCCTTTGCCGTGGGGAACAGGGAGGCCGACCAGGCCGAGCTGGAGGAGATCGCATTCGACACCTCCCTGGTGTTCACACCGGCCGAGTTCCGGGGCGCACCCCTGCAGAGCATGCTGCCCAGCCTTCTGGCGCCCTTGAGGACCCTCTCGGGGACCACTGAAGGTAAGGGGGCTGCTGGGCAAATGGGAAAAAAAGACAGTTTATTTGCATTTAGCGAAGGAGAACCTGGACCAGCCAACTGTTAAATGATGACGACAATAGCAAAAACAAAAGAAAACAAGGTCTATTTTGGGGTCCCTTCCACCCCGAGTATGAGAATTGTATGACTTAACATTCCATACAGTGAGAATTGTTTGCCTCAGACTGCAGGGCTGTGGGGCCATCTGTGGTTGAAGCTTCTGGCCAAGGAGGCCACTTCTCAGTCTTGACCCTGGCCAGCTCCCCATGCTGTGCCTTCTCTCTTTTCTCTTCTTTCTTCTTTTTCTCCTTTTTTAATGGTGACAACTGCCCATTTGCCTTCTCCCTAACACCGATATTTAGCCTGGCTCCTGCTTCGCTGGGCCAGCAGTCTACCTCCCAAAAGCCCTGTCTGCCCTCAGCTGCCCTTTCTTCTCAGCCTTTGAGGGAAGGCGCCTTAGGTGAGTGGATGGGAAAACGAACACGCAGAGGTTCTTCAGATCCCTCATGCAATATAATTAGCAGTGAAAAGCTACTTTTGAAGGCAATAAAATTAGGTCGATGAGCGCGGGAATTCACTGCATAAAATCGCCGTCCCTCATGAAGATGGATATTACGGAAGCGAGCTTGTCCCCTTCGCGAGTCTCTGAAGGACTGTCCGGTGCATGAACTGTGCTGCTGCATGAATGCACGCTTCCTCTCGACACTCTGGCCTTCTAGAAGCCTCTCTCTCTCTTTTGCTTTTTCATTTCTTCAAACTTCAAATGTGCAGTTCTACAGTCAATGTCCGCCTTGAAAGAATATAGGATAAAATTAGTTGTTGGGTATAAATTTTAGCTAAGCATTGAGGCAGAAATGGAAAATATTCTTTTTTTTAAAAAAGTATTATGCCAAATGTGCTGGGGGGAAAACCGGTAATTTCAGGGTTATACTTTGTATTCTTTAAGTGTATAGCCTTGGCCCATGCATACCAAAGGTCTCCTTGTATTTTAACTGGTTCCTATGATCCTGTAATCGCATCTGGGGGAGATTCTCAGGAGCACCCCATCGGACTATTGCATAGCAATGCTGGGACTCGGTGATGCTAGGAGAAGAGCACCAGAAGGCACCAGATGGGAGACCCTAGGCATATATGAAGAAGAGAAGAGCTTTATTATTTATTTATTTAGCTCGAAGGCACTCTTCTCTCCCGGTTGACTTGGGTACACTACTTTAAGCTGTAAGTGGAGAGCTGTCTGCAAATGTGCAGAGGTAAACCAAGGAGGGCCCAGCTTTGCACAAGCAAACCTGGCTGCGATCCTGGGTTCCATGTGTGATGCAGGCAGGCACAGTCTCCTCTTAGAATTCGTGCTCCAGGGAAGGGATGCTCTGCTTCAGGGATTCTGGTCATTTATGTTGGTTGCAAAAAACTCTGACTCTGGCATTGTATCTTTCTGTGGGCCGCTTGGTTCTGTTAACTTGACTATCGGTTTGTCTCACCAACTCCGGCCACCGCCAGTGGAAAATATGCAGCCGCCTGCCATATTTTACGAGATGGACGTGCTTTGCCACCCTGATTGTCTTTGTGTTCTGAACGTTGGCATGTGTGCACATGTTGTAAGCACACATGAAAACCCTCCCGCGGTGTGTATGTCTCACTTTGTTTTCTGTGCTCCACTGCAGTTCGCGTAAACAAAAGGGATATCATCTTTCTTTTGGATGGATCGGCCAACGTTGGAAAAACCAATTTCCCTTACGTGCGTGACTTTGTCATGAACCTAGTTAACAATCTGGATGTTGGAAACGACAACATCCGTGTTGGTTTGGTGCAATTTAGTGACACCCCCGTCACGGAGTTCTCTCTAAACACATACCAGACAAAGTCAGATTTGCTCGCTCACCTGAGGCAGTTGCAGCTCAAGGGGGGCTCGGGCCTGAACACCGGCGCGGCCCTGAGCTTTGTCCGTGCCGAGCACTTCACCGAGGCCGGCGGCAGCAGGGTCCGCGAGCGCGTGCCGCAGCTGCTGGTCCTGCTCACCGCGGGCCACGCCGATGACACCTACTTGCCGGCGGCCAACGCCCTGGCGCGCGCGGGCGTCCTCACCTTTTGTGTGGGAGCTAACCGGGCGAGCAAAGCCGAGCTTGAGCAGATCGCGTTTAACCCGAGCCTGGTGTATCTCATGGATGATTTCAGCTCCCTGCCGGCTTTGCCTCAGCAGCTGATTCAGCCCCTAACCACATATGTTAGTGGAGGGGTGGAGGAAGTTCCACTCGCCCAGCCAGGTAAAGCTCACCTTTCTGGGCGGGGACACCCCTCTCCCTCTTCAGAGGCTTCCGTGGAGGGCACTGGGCCAGCCCCAACTCAAGAGGGTCGTGAGCGCTGCGAAGATGGCTGGCTCCTGTGGGTTGATGTGATTCAAATGGGGGCTTGAGGCACTGTACCAGCAAGTGTAGACTCTGTCTAAAGGGTGTCCTTCACGATGGGAACTATAGACAAATCCAGCTTCTGTTCTACCCATGTTGTCCCAACCTTTATTCAGAAGCCCCCCGACCCCACCCCAATGCCTGAGATTTCCAGAGGGAAAATCCAGACAGGAATGATGGAAACAGAGGGGGATTCCCTTTCATGCATGACTTGCATTGGGTCATTTGAACATTGGAATTGTTTTCTTCATTTATATTTTTATGTTCAAGATCCATTGTATCTAGAAAAATTATTTGTTCTAAGCCTGACAAAGACTGTGCCTTTATGCAAGATGGTAAAGTGGCTTCTAAAGGAAGTCTGGAGATTTTACATTAGCACATTCGTATGGCAATGAGATCTGAAAGAATTAGTTCTCCCAGCCCTAACATCCCACAAATATTAGCAAGTCTGAGCTGATTGAAACCTAATCAAAATAGTTCCAAGAACAGCTTGAACCAAAAATCCTAATCACACTGGATTGCGTAGTCTCCCGCAGGCTGTCAGCTGCGCTTTCACCCAGGACCCAACCCCTAGAGCAATGGGATCCTAACCCATAACCTCGAATTTAATGGAAAGATAAGCCAGTTAGAGCAGATAGGTAGTAATTCAGTTATCCTTGGGAGGTTAACCAATATCACTAGAACCTGAGGTCATTTTTTACCAAAAGTACAAAAAGCACCACATTTCCAATAGTTTTATTTACAACAGTTTGAGAACATAGTATCAAACTGTGTTGATATCCCCTCCAGCCAGCACAAGACCCATGGGGCCCTTTTCTTAGTGTGCTGAGTTTGCATGACACCAGAGCAGATAGAGCCAGCTAGTCATCCTTCTCCTCTGCAAATACACATTGCTTTGCAATTGGACATTCCAGCGACAGCCAGCGCAGGCTTTCTCTTCTTTTGCTCGTACGGTGATTGCCGGGCGGACCTCCTCAACCCCCACAGCACAGGCTGGTGGTGCTGGGTGAATGGCAGGCTGGCGGCGGGGTGCTTCCTTCCCTCATTGTGTCCTGGTCTACTTGTGTTGCAGAGAGCAAGCGAGACATTCTCTTTCTCTTCGATGGCTCGGTCAACGTTATGGGCCAGTTCCCCAGCGTGCGTGACTTTCTCCATAAGGTGATTGATGAGCTCGATGTGAAACCGGACGGCACCCGGATCGCGGTGGCTCAGTACAGCGATGACGTCCGGGTGGAGTCCCGTTTCGATGAGCACCAGAGTAAGCCTGAAATCCTCAGCCTTGTAAAAAGAATGAAGATCAAGACGGGCAAAGCCCTGAACCTGGGGTACGCTCTGGACTATGCCCAGCGGTACATCTTCGTGAAGTCGGCCGGGAGCCGGATCGAGGATGGAGTGCTGCAGTTCCTGGTGCTGCTGGTGGCCGGGAGGTCATCGGACAGCGTGGACGGGCCGGCCAACAACCTGAAGCAGAGTGGGGTGGTGCCGTTCATTTTCCAAGCCAAGAATGCAGACCCCACTGAGCTGGAGCTGATCGTCCCATCCCCCGCCTTTATTCTGACTGCGGAGTCGCTGCCCAAGATCGGGGAGCTTCAGCCACAGATAGTGAATCTCTTAAAGTCGGTCCAGAACGGGGCACCGACACCAGGTACGGTAGGGAAATGCTGATTGCTTCTGCAACCCACTTTTCCAATGCACGAGTTAAAGATAGGCTGCTGGCTCCGTGCCCTCAGACTGAAGCCTCTGTGTGTTTACACGGAAAAGGAAAATTTTCCATGTGGTTTCTGCAGGAACATTAGAATATGAATCCCTTGTCCTGCTTTGACTCTCTTTCTGCTTTCTAGGTCGAACAAGAGAACTGGAGTTTGGTTATTTCTTACAACCTCAGAATATTTAAGAATACGTGTCATTATAAAGAGTTAGACATACCAGTGGCTAAAAATCCCCCTTTTACAAGCACAGTTTTACCGTATGCATAGTCAAAGCTATATTACATTGTTAAATTATAGCTAAAACAGGCCCCATATTCCCCAATGTCTTTATTAAGTGGACTTCTTATAATGATGTCACCATCATCATTAAAATATAAGGCATTCAGGGAGGCAGATACATTTCCATCACACATGCTGTGCTAAAATTTCTAGCTGCTAATCTACATTATGATGGCTTTGTTTAACCAATTTTCATTTGCTGAGTAAAAATGCTGTGGAAAGAATAATTAATTTCACATCTAATCCTTTTGATTAAAAACTGGGCATTTTGAGAGTCCACATTGGCCCCAGGGCACAGTCACTGTTGGTTTTGGCTCTTACCCTAGACACCTGGGTTACATTTTTTTCCCCGTTGGGCCAATTTGTGGCAAATTCTCTCAAAACCTCAATTTTCCCCCTATAAGATGGTGACGGTTATGATGCCTCTGCCATCCCATACCACCTCCCCACCCCTAATCTTCTTGAGTACACCTTTGAAAGCTCACGAGACAATACAATTCAAGAACTGAAAAGTTTTACAAAGAGAAGGGCGACATATTGGTGTATTAGTTTCTGGTTGCTGCTATAACAAATTACTAAAAACTTGACAGTTTAAAACCACACGAATATATTATCTTACAGTTCTAGAGGTCAGAAGTCTAAAATTAGTTTCACTTGGATAAAATCTCCTCTAGAGGAGAATGAGTTGTCTTGCCTTTTTCCAGCTTCCAAAGGCAGCCCACTCTCCTTGGCTTGTGGCCCTTTCTTCCATCTTCAAAGTCAGCAGCACAACATCTTCTCTTTTCTCTGACCTCCGCTTCTGTCCATACATCTCTCTCTCTAGGTCTCTCTTGCCTCCTTCTAAGACCCACACACATAGTCCAGGATCCTTGACTTAATCGCACCTGCAAGGTCCCTTTCACCCTGTATGGGGAACATAGTTTGCCAGGGCTGCTAGCACAAAGGACCACAGATCAGTTGGTTTGAACAACAGACATTTCTAACCTCGCAGTTCTGGAGACTAGAAGTCCAAAATCAAGATTACACAGGACTATGCTTCCTCTTAAAGAGGGGAATCCATTCCAGGCCTGTGCCTTGACTTCTGGTGGGTGGAGACCCTCTGTATTCATTGTCTTGCGGCAGCATAATTCAGCCTCTGCCTCCCTCACACAGCCATCTCTCTCTCTCTCTCTCTGTCTCCCTTTTACTGTGTCCAAATTTCCTCATTTTATAAGGATGCCAGTCATAGTGGGTTATAATCCACCCGAATCCCATTTGGCCTCAACTATAACATCTTCAAAGATCCAGTCTCTAAATGGTGTCCCAGTCATGGGACCAGCAGTTAGGCCCTGAACACGTCTTTTTGGGGGACACGATTCAGTCCATCACCAGGGCCATTTCTCAGCCTTCCCCAGTTGACGTGGAATTCCCACCGTTGCATCCCGTGTGAGTTGTGAGAGCTGTCTTCATCTCAGTTTCAGGGGAAAAGGACGTGGTGTTTCTGATCGATGGCTCCGAGGGTGTCCGAAGCGGCTTCACTCTGCTGAAAGAGTTTGTCCAGAGAGTGGTGGAGAGCTTGGAGGTGGGCCCAGACCGGGTCCGCGTGGCCGTGGTGCAGTACAGCGACCGGACCAGGCCCGAGTTCTACCTGAATTCGTACATGGACCAGCAGAGCGTCATCAGTGCCATTCGCCGGCTGACCCTGCTGGGGGGCCCGGGCCCCAACACCGGGGCTGCCCTGGATTTCGTCCTGAGGAGCATCCTCGTTGCCTCCGCGGGCAGCAGGATAGCCGAAGGCATCCCGCAGATTGTGATCGCCCTCACGGCGGACAGGTCTGGGGATGACGTGCGGGGCCCCTCGGTGGTCCTCAAGAGGGAAGGGGCGGTGCCCATCGGCATTGGCATTGGGAATGCCGACATCACGGAGATGCAGACCATCTCCTACATCCCGGACTACGCCGTGGCCATTCCCACCTTCCGGCAGCTGGCAACCGTCCAGCAGGTCGTCTCAGAGAGGGTGACCAGGCTCAGCCGCGAGGAGCTGAGCAAGTTGCAGCCAGTTTTGGTCGTGCCCACGGATCTAGGTGAGAAGGGAACTCTTTGGCTACCTGGTTCTCACGATCGTCTGTATCTCCTTGTGTGGTCTGTGAGCTACAGAATTCATTTCCTCTGCTGTACAGAGCAAAAACTAGAGCTATGTGGAAAATTAGGAAATCTGGGTCTCCCTTGGCCTTGATGGCCAGCAATGGCAGAGGATGGGAGAGATGCTAAGATTTATGTTTTGTTCCAATTTCACTCTCCAAAGGGGAACATATGGGAGGCTGATAGTTCAGACTCTGCATAAAAGGTTCTGCACAGATGGGAAGATAAGGCATCTAGATGTGCCGTCCGGCCGCACCAGTTCCAACCCCTTCCTATAGGGCAGACCGGCTGCCTTCTGTGGTCAGGGATGGCGCTTGACCCCAGGTGCTCTTTGGAACTGGGGCACCGTCCCTGAAACGGTGGTTCTTCCGGAGCCAAAGCGGGAAGGTGGCTTTTGAATTTGCTCAGTGCTGAGCAGTGTGTCCCAGAGCTGTGTACAATTTCTCCCAGTTCCCGTGTCCTAGCCCCAGCCTCCCTCCTGCGCTTGGGGGAATGTTCTCTTCCTCCCTCAGCACCCGACCCCAGCTGTCACCCAGCAGTTTCCTTCTCTCTCATGTATCATCTCGTCTCCACGCTGCTGGCTGGTTTGCTTCACCAAACAAGTGCCTCTTCCTCTCTCTTGATGACCCCACTTCCCACTCCACAGCCATCTCCTCTGTGAAGACATACCTGTACACCGCCCATGATTCCTCTCCTCTCGGTCTTTCTTGGAACGCCCCCAACCCCAATCAGCCTTCACCCTTGTGCTTGCTTTCACCCTTGTGTTTTGAAAGTCCCGCCCCTGGCTGAAGCCAATGGCCAATTCTCAGGCCCCATCTTACTTGACCTTTGAGGGGCATCTGGCATGGTTGGGACTTTCTCCTTCCTGAAACACAAGACACACTCTCTTCTCGTTTTCCTCCTCCCTCAGGATTACTCTTTCCTGTTTCCTTTGCTCGTCCTTCCTCTTCTCCTTGACCTCTAACGTTGAAATGTCCGGGACCCACTCTGCCCTCACCCTGGCTGGTACTTTATATGAATAGTCGTTACTAGGATCCCTTGCCTGCCAAGGTGGTGACTCTGCAACAAAGCTGGGAGGTGGTCCATTTAAGCGAAGAATTTCGTGCCAACGAAGGTGAAGCCCACCTGCCATTTGATTCACAGGTGTTGGTAGCAAGAAGGACGTGGTGTTTCTCATCGACGGCTCCCAGAGCGCGGGCCCGGAGTTCCAGTACATCCGCACGCTCATCGAGAGGCTGGTGGAGTACCTGGACGTGGGCTTCGACACGACCCGGGTCGCTGTGATCCAGTTCAGCGAGGACCCCAAGGTGGAGTTCCTTCTGAACGCGCACTCCAGCAAGGAGGAGGTGCAGAACGCAGTGAGGCGGCTGAGGCCCAAGGGCGGGAGGCAAGTCAACATCGGGGGTGCCCTGGAGTTCGTGTCCAAGAATATCTTCAAGAGGCCCCTGGGAAGCCGGATCGAGGAGGGCGTCCCTCAGTTTCTGGTCCTCATCTCATCCGGGAAGTCGGACGATGAGGTCGACGACTCGGCAGCAGTAATCAAGCAGTTCGGGGTGGCACCTTTCACCATCGCAAGGCACACGGACCAGGAGGAGCTGGTCAAGATCGCGCTTAGCCCCGAATACGTGTTCTCGGTGAGCACCTTCAGGGAGCTGCCCAGCCTGGAGCAGAAACTGCTGGCGCCCATCACGACCCTGAGCTCAGACCAGATACAGCAGATCCTGGCCAGCACCAGCTATCCCCCTCCAGGTGAGGCTTGCTTTGTTCTGTTTTCTCTGACTGCTTTTGTGTGGGGGTGGTGGTGGTGCACGGTCCAGGAATGGAACCGGGTCTTCCCCCTGGAAGGCGATCATTCTCCCACTGCACCATCTCTGATTGCTTTTGATATAAAAATTAACAGGCTCAAGGGCCATGTTATATGGGATAAGTTAAATCAGAGTAAAGCAACGTCTGGAGGTGCACATTCACCTTTATATTTTCAATGTCTGCTAGCCCCAAAACATCCGCCACGCTGGTGGTCGAGCAAGTTGGGTTTACTCCTTCTTGCGGCGAGGCAGAACGTCCGCCGTAACAAGCCACGGGGCGTCTCAGCGAGGACCAGATGTGTTGTAGGTCCAGGGCTGTTTTTCTCACCCCCAGTGCAAATGGTTCAACTACACGACCTGCTCAGCTTTTGCTGGGCTGCATTTCCACTTCAGGAGCTCAGCAGTTTATGAGGCCAAAGACAGGTGGACATTTTTGAATGGCAACATGAGTAGTCTAATAAAATGGCACCTGAGAAGTATAATACCTAGATTTCTGACTGATGAGAAACCATAAAAAGCTCATTTTTCCAGTATGTCTGGATTAATTTAATAGCTAATAATGGAGTCATGTAAAGGAAGCATGGAAAAATAGCAAAAATAAAAATTTTTCACTAATACTAGAGAAAAGTGAACAGCAACAACAAAAAAGCCATGGAACACACCTCTGGGGAGATTTAATGTGGCTGGATGCATACAGCACACGTGGCATTGTACTGTGTGTGCTTGCCTGTGATGGGTGGGCGGGCATGGGCATGAAGTCTGGGGAGATGGAGTGGCATCCTGCATAGTGTTGGGGTACCCAGGGCAGGCAGTAGCTCAGGGGTGCTGGCCAAATCACTCCAGCTCCTCTGACCTCAGCTGTCTCCCTCATCTTGTGGTAGTAACAGTTCATGATTCCACAATTCCTGTAATGCAGGATTAATTTCTTCATGCAGCTTAATGTTGAAAAATTAGTAGCAACCCAGGCCACAGAGCCAAAATTAAAATAGAATAAACTCAGCCAGACAAAGTCTTGGAGAACTTAAAATATTTAAAGTAGACATTTTCTTGATGAAAAAGACAAAAAGGCATACGTTTTAATGATGGCTTTTAAGAAACCCAAGACGTAAACAACTCGGTTGTATCAAGATATAATTTGGGGGCTTATGAATTAATATTATGGTCCAGTATAATGTGAATCCATAATCGAACGCAAAGTTCAGAAGCAAAAGCAGATGAGTTTGAGCCATTTGGATGAGTCTTCCTCTTTCATCCACAGCGTTTGAGAGTGATGCTGCCGACATCGTCTTTCTGATCGACAGCTCCGACGGCGTCAGGCCGGATGATATCGCACACATCCGGGACTTTGTTGGCAAGATTGTCCAAAGGCTCAGCATTGGCCCCAGCAAGGTGAGGGTCGGTGTCGTGCAGTTCAGCAACGACGTCTTCCCAGAATTCTACCTGAAGACGTACAAATCCCAGACCGCTGTGCTCGAAGCCTTGCGTCGCCTGAGGTTCAAAGGAGGTGCGCCGCTCAATACCGGCAAAGCTCTGGAATTCGTGGCAAGAAATCTCTTTGTTAAATCTGCTGGAAGCAGGATAGAAGATGGGGTGCCCCAACATCTCGTCCTGTTTCTTGGTGGAAACTCCGAGGATGACGTCTCCAGGTTTTCCCAGGTGATCAGCTCCTCGGGGATTGTAAGCTTGGGCATAGGAGACCGAGACGTGGACCAGGCCGAGCTGCAGACCATCACCAAAAACCCCAGATTCGCCTTGACCGTGAGAGAATTTTCAGATCTTCCCAACATAGAAAACAGAGTCATGAGCTCATTTGAGCCCTCCAGAGTCACCCCTGCACCTCCAGGAGTGGACACGCCTTCTCCTTCACGGCCAGGTACAAGCTGTGTGACCCCTGATTGCAGACTGTGCTGTCCACCAGCATTCATCGCCCCCCTCCCCACTGGGCAGGTCTCACCAGCGGGAAGCACCTTCTTGGGGACAATTTAAGTATATTTCCCTAGAGCTTCTACCCCGTGTTCCTGGTTGTCACCTTTGGGGCTACCAAGAGCAAATCAAACCTTTCCCCAAGGTTAGGTGTCTGAAGCAAATGTGAAGGCTGGCTTTCTGGGGAGCATTTGTGTCCCTGTGTTCCTGCTCGGCTCTTTCACTGTGTCCCTCTGGCATGGTCGTGGCACCTCTCGCACCATCTCCTAATCTCTACCCCACACCCTGCTCATTTCTTCATCACTTGATTATAATTAGGAAATCAGCCCCAAGTGCCGCTGAGGCCCAGCTGGTTGCTGCAAAGCTTTCAGCATGCTGGCATGCAGTCTTGAAAGGTTTATGGGACTCCTCTCCTTTTCCCCACCTGTTTTTCCCAGCCCTTCCTTGCCCTCTAACACCCACTCCTGCCGAAGAATCTCATTTAAAAAAATTAAGTTTCATTGTGAAAACATATATAACATAAAATCAGTACAGTGGCATTGATTGCTTTTACAATGTTGTGCTACCATCATCACCTTCCATCATGGGGACTTATTTTATCACCCTGAATGGACGCATTAAGCAATAACCCCCCATTTCTCCTCCCAAACGTCCCCTGGTAACCTGGTAAGCTCTGATCTGCTTTCTATCTCTGGGTTCGCTTATTTTAGATATTTCACATAAGTGGAATCATACAGTATTTGTCCTTTTGTGCCGGCTCCTTGCACTCAGCATGATGTTTTCAAGATTCATCTATGTTGTAACATGTATCAGAACTTCACTCCTTTTTATGGCTGAATAATATTCCATCGCATGCACAGACCAGATTTTGTTTATCTATCCACCTATTAATGGCCCCTTGGGTTGTTTCTACCTTTTGGCTATGGCACGCACTTGTATTTGACTAGAAGGAAATGCTCAGAGGATTTTCCCAAAACACCTGAAACCACACAGTGTCAAATCTAAGTCCTATTGAATTCTTGGCATAATACCAATTTGCATGGAATAGCTGAGACTCAGTTTCTCTGAGTTCTCATGTTTCCCTTTCTTTTTGCTTTATCATTTATCTTTTTGTTTGTGGAAAAATTTTTGGAGAATTGTGAATTAGGAAACTAGGGAAGTAGGGAAAAGAGCCAAGTTTTCACTGTGGAAAGGTCTTATTTCAATTAACCATTTCGTATGTTTGTGTTCTTGATGTGGAAACCAAGTTACTCCTCATTTTCATGCTAATAATTTTTAGAGAAAAAGAAGGCAGACATCGTGTTCCTGCTGGATGGCTCCATCAATTTCAGGAGGGACAGTTTCCAGGAGGTGCTCCGGTTCGTGTCCGAAATCGTAGACACGGTGTACGAAGGCGGGGACTCCATCCAGGTGGGGCTGGTGCAGTACAACTCGGAGCCCACCGACGAGTTCTTCCTCAAGGACTTCACCACCAAGCAGGAGATCATTGACGCCATCAACAAGGTGGTCTACAAAGGGGGTCGGCACGCCAACACCAAGGTGGGCCTCCAGCACCTGCAGCTCAACCACTTCGTGCCCGAGGCAGGGAGCCGGCTGGGCCAGAGGGTGCCTCAGATTGCCTTCGTGATCACGGGAGGGAAGTCGGTGGAGGACGCCCAGGACACCAGCCTGGCGCTCACCCAGAGGGGAGTCAAGGTGTTTGCCGTGGGCGTGAAGGACATTGACTCGGAGGAGGTGGGGAAGATAGCGTCCAACAGTGCCACGGCATTCCGAGTGGGGAACGTCCAGGAGCTTTCGGAACTGAGTGAGCAAGTGTTGGAGACGTTGCACGATGCGATGCACGAGACCTTATGCCCTGGTGTGACTGATGTTTCCAAAGGTAATCCCCTTTGTGTGCTTATTTCCACACCTGCCCTTTTGGACTTTGTAAGCTATTTCGTTTTGGGGATCCCCACTGCTTGCCCTTGGATTCCTTAAGCAGTGGGCAGCTTCTGAAAGTTATTGGATTGGGTCCTGGCGAGCACTTAGGTTGCTTTTGGGATGTTCCTCCAGGGTAGGAGTGGACATCTATGTTTTTCCGCCCTTATGAGACTTCATTTTTTCTTATTTTGTGGCCCATCCCCCTATATTCAGATTTATTGATCTCCTTTTGTTTATAGATTAATAGATTTATTGCTTGAGATCAGAGCATTCCACTTCTCAAGTATGTTTAATTTAAAATGCAAACTTGGGATGCATCTAAAAAAACAACCGAATATTATCACACCACAGTGGATGCACCTCACCAAAAAGCAATCTTGCATTAAAAGCCCTCCAGTTTTGTTTCTTAACATCAGCATCACTTTTCCTTGCGAAAGAGCCATAGGTACCTGGTTCTCGAAGCTCATATGTAGATGACCTGGTTCCATCCGTGGACAGCGGGTCATAGTCTGTGCCTTGGGGCTGTTCCTGGGGTGGGTGTCAGTAGAATTAGTCTCTGCCGCCTCAACTCATGGCTCCTTGCTTGCGCGTCTCCTTTTCAGTCTGTAATCTGGATGTCATTCTGGGGTTTGATGGTTCGAGCGACCAGAATGTATTCGTGAGCCAGAAGGGGCTTGAGTCCAGGGTGGATGACGTCCTGACCAGGATCAGCCAGATGCCGAGGGTGAGCTGCACGGGCAGCCAGGCACCCACCGTGCGGGTCTCGATTGTGGCCAACACACCCACCGGGCCCGTGGAGGCCTTTGACTTCGACACGTACCGGCCGGAGTTGTTTGAGAAATTCCAGAACATGCGCAGCCAGCACCCCTACGTCCTCACCGCCGACACACTGAAGGTCTACCAGAACAAGTTCAGGCAATCCTCGCCCAACAGCGTGAAGGTGAGCGGGGCTGCTCTTGCTCCACAGGCTTCCTGGGAAGTGTCTGGGTTTGTAACAGTAATTAGGAAAACCTTAATGTCTGGAAGCGTCCTCGCCCGGATTATTCTTGTATAAATACTCTCCATGGTTGACCGCCTTGGTGCTGTGTTCACGCAAAAGTCTTTCCTAATTGAGCACAGCAGCCCCAGGTGTAATGGCACCCTTGTTTTGTTAGTTTTATGCAAGCTCCAAAAAGAATGAAATCATCCTGGCAATCAGTAAGGAAGCTTGAGTGAGTTGAATTTGAGATTAATTCAGGTTTAATTGTAGTCCTACGTACTGCATATTATGTTCCTTATTTATATTTCTCCCGGTATGTGTTTTCATGTGTTGGATACAAGCACACACACATGTGATTTTCAGAACTCCCAACACATAAATATGAGAATGAGATAACTGCTTTTATTGTCCATGTCGGTTTTGTTTTTAATAGCTCAAGCACTAACCTGTATACATTTATTTTATACCTCATTGGTTGAATAATATCAAAATCACTAGGAACATGGGAGAACCATTTCTCCATCTTGACCCTCAGTTTCTTATAAAATGAGGATTTGATGAGATAATCTCTCAGTTCCCTTACCATCATCTGTGACGTTTCACTGTAATTAGGATTTGACCCACCTTTTGTTTTTAGGTGGTCATCCACTTTACGGATGGGGTGGACGGAGATCTGGCTGATTTACAAAAAGCGTCTGAGGACCTCCGCAAGGAAGGTACACTCTGGCTTTCTAAGTGTGAGAAGTAAACCTGGAGGAGGCAGGGATGCCGCTCTGCTGGAGACAGACGGCGCCCTGGAGAGTCCCCCAGGGGAGGCTCGGGAGAGGCTCCAGCCCCAGCGTCTCGGTCCTGCTTGGCCCTCAGTCCCACGGGACTGGGGAGTCAAGGGTCTCAGGCAGCTCGTGTCCCAGCCCTGGGCGCCTGTCTCACAGGCGTGCAGACTCGTTCAGAGGGCGGCACGTCTGGAAATCACAATTCACGTAGCTCTATCATACAGCTGAGGGATTATTTTACTGCCAAAATATTGCCGTATTTTCTGTTTGTAGTCTCTACAGCTCACAAATATGAACTATTGAAAGAAAATCCAGTTAAATTATATTGAACAAATAGTGTAATGACACTGGCCAAATTTAAGGGGATTGGATAATTCACAAAGATGGCTTTGCGCAGATGTAACGTTTGTTCCTTTGCTTTGGAATTCTGTAGCAGGCTAGCAGAACTGGTGGCCGGCATTTGAAAAGAGTTTACAGAAGCATAAATTATCATAAGAACATTCTATTTATTAGCGTACTCTCCCTGAGCCATGGAGACGAGACTGTTACTATTTGACTTGGGAGCTGTAGTGTCTCAATTCCTCCCCCAGCAGACCCACCCTGGGTGTGAGCAGAGCTTGAGAATAAGTGCACAAAAACACGCCATGGGGGTCACGTCCTGCATTTATCACAGTAAGTGCAGTTACTGGCAATCTGAGACAACATCCTGGGAGAGTCCAAAGTTTCAGTATTTCAGTTTTCCAAAGTTGTCAATCAGTTTGATTAAAAATCTTTATGTTCCAGGTCAATTTTATGCATAAGGTTTTAGAAAGGAAGAAGAAATTCCCCTCCCCTCCCAAAATAAGCCAATATGTCTCCCGGGGGCCTTGGGGGTCCCTATGAAGTGTGGCTGTCCCCACAGGTGTCCAAGCCCTGATCCTCGTGGGCCTCGAGCGTGTGGCCAATTTGGAGAAGGCTATGCAGCTGGAGTTCGGGCGTGGGTTCTCCTACAACAGGCCCCTGAGCCTTAACCTGCTGGATTTAGACTACGAACTGGCTGAGCAACTCGTGAGTCCTTCGTGTCTTCAAGATACCCCACTTTTCTTTCGGCATTTCAGGATAGTGGAGTCATTTATTGCCAGGCAAATGGGGTAGGGGGTTCTGGGTGGGTGGGGTTTAATTCATTTAATTCGTCGGGATCTACCTTATTGCCACACAGAGATATCAGATATATCCAGATAAGCTGGAAAATAAGCTGATATTGTAGCCTTAGAATTTCTTCTCCTCCCTTTTGTAGCTGCCGTTTTAATGGCTTTTCATTCATAAGATGGCTGGTAATGCAAGTGTCGCGACAGCCATCCCCAAACAGCAAACAGCAATGTCGGGATGTGCGGGAAAAGGAAGGGTGCAAAAGGACTTTCTTACCCTTTTCTTAAGTTTCCTTTGGAGCAGAGTTGCCCCTCTGAGGCTTCCTGATTCTCAGTGATTACAGTGTCTTTCAGCTGATGGAGCAGACTTTAAGCATGGCCAAGGTTTGGGCAGAGGTCAGAGGTTTGGGAATGGCCAAGGTTGTTGTGGGAGCGGTGAAGCTGAGCCTTGGGTCCCGGTTCCTCTGCTGATGGTAACAGTGGGCTGTGGTCTTGTAACGGACTCTGCCCCTCCCTCCTCTCCCACCCTTCTTCTCAGGGCTAGACTTAGGATTTTTTCTTTCTTTCCTTTTTTTAAAAACTAAATTGGGTGGAAAGAGGTGATGGGATGAGTAATCTGGGTCACAGGAGAAAGTGAAAGCTTTAGGAAGCTCATTGCAAGAAAAGCAATTGGCAGCCGTTCGTTCAGCAGATGGAAACATATTTTGGGTGTGTGTTTCCCACCTGAGACCAGGGCCTGGGGCGGGAAGAGAATGTCAGAGGTGTCTGATGGGTGTGAGAGGCACAGGGGACCCAGGTGTGGGCTGCACGTGACCAGGACGCAGGAACCACTTGTGACCCGTGGCCCTCACCCTGTGGTTCCCAGGAAGGGCGTGTCATGCGTCTGGATTTCAGAACCACATTCAGTCCTGGCCATTTGAAATTCCTTAGGTTTTGCTGTTTATTGCTTAAAATATATAAGTTCTACTTAACATTTGAGACATGAATGTATGTTGGAAAGTTCTAGAAGTAAGGCCCAACCGCCTCCCCCCAGCCAAGGGCTGGATCTTCAGCCTAGGCCAGTCCTTGATTTAATGCCTGCAGAAGCGACTTCATCTGTCCCTGAAAAACCCATTTGCGTCAGATTTTGGCCCTTGCGGCACACTTACGCTTTCTCCCTAGGTGTTTCCTGAGACTTGAACTTTGTTTTTCATCTTGGCAGGACAACATCGCTGAGAAGGCTTGCTGTGGGGTCCCCTGCAAGTGCTCGGGACAAAGGGGAGACCGGGGCCTCATTGGCAGCATCGGGCCAAAGGTACTGCCCCCTTTGCCTGGAGGCTGATACCGCGGGGCCATTTCTCTAATACGCGCCAAGAAGATGGACAAAGGAGGAGAAGAGTGTTTCCGTGGGGGGGAGCCAAGGCCTGAGGGCCAGGACGTGGCTGTGTGGTTCGGAGGAAGGTCCCGCCGTGTCTGCTCTGTTCTCCCTTTCCTCTAAGGCAATGGCCTCATTTCACAACGTGCTGCTAAGACCAGCACGTGTCCCCGGCCGGCCCCCTCTGTGCCCGTGGCCGGGCTGCGGCCTGGGAGCTGGTGGGAAACGGGCAGTCCCACGTGGAGCAGGCATTGGATGAAAAGAATCATCCCGCTGAAATAGGGTGTGGGAAACCGTGACGTTCTAGGAAGCAGAGTCTTGGTAAATTCTAGCCCTCCCCTCCCGGATGAAGGGGGATTACAGGAGTAATTAAATATAGAACAAAGAAGACCACTGGCAGTGCTTAATGAAGGAACCATTTGCTTTGCGTTAGGGCATTTCTGGAGAAGATGGCTACCGAGGCTATCCTGGCGATGAGGGAGGACCGGTAGGTACAAGCTGTTTCAGTTCTTAGCGTTTTCTTGGGGGGGCGGTGCATGATCCGGGAATCCAACCCAGGTCTCCTGCTTGGAAGGCGAGCATTCCACCACTGGACCGCCCCATTTCTCAGCTTTTTATTCCCCCCTTGTCCTTCATATGTTGGAACTGAATTGTGGCACTCTTAATCTGTTCGGTTTCCATTGATTTTCCCATTGGGAGAAAAATTAATTTCCAGCATCCCTAATTTTGCTCAGATTTCTCTGTTATGGAAAATAGCACGGTAATCTGAGCATGATGAATGCAAATATGAAGTATGGGGATTTTTTGCTATTTGATTCCAGAGGTAGGGATTAATGGTTTCTAAGACTGAGGGCCGTTGAGTGTGTTGTGCTCAGCGTCCCTACGAAATGGAGACTTCCCAGCAGAGGTGGGAGTGAGCCCGAGCTGGGCGGGGGTACAGTGGCTACGACCTTCAGGTGAGGTCTCCATCTGGGTAGAAAGAGGTGACATGATGAGTAATCTGGGTCATAGGAGAAAGTGAAAGCTGTAGGAAGCTCATTGCAAGAAACGCATTTGGCAGCTGCCAGTTCAGCAGATGGAAACGTGTACTGGGGTGGGTGCCTTCCCACCTAAACCCAGGTCTGGGGCGGGAAGAGAATGTCAAAGGTGTTTGATGGGTGTGAGAGGCACAGGGGACCCAGAGTGTGTGTTGCAGATGGCCAGGGGGCAGGAACCAAGTGGGACCCGTACAGCTGACTGGGTGACCGGCAGGCTTGGGGTCCAGGGAAGGGTGGGCGGGTTAGATCCAGCAGCAGGGCCTTCCAGGGCAGTGCCTGGAATAGACGCAGGTCTGAGAGGTGGCCTGGGGACACCAGCAAAACATCAGCCCTGGGCGGGATCAAGGACCCTCAGGACAAAGGTGAGACCAGCAGGACCCTGGTGAGCGCTGGGTGTCAGGACTGGGCCCCGCTGGAGAGCTGGGGAAGCCAGGGGCCGGGCCGAGGGCCCTTCGGCCGGCCGGTGCAGGTTCGAGGCCAAGTCTGTGGTGAAGCTGCTGCCGTGGGCCTGGGGCGGGCAGCGAAGCCGCCCTGAGCCGCATGCTTCTCCCAGGGGGCCAGGGTGAGGAGAAGTGCCGCCTTGCAAACGCCCTTTTTTCTCATGGCAGGGTGAGCGTGGTCCGCCTGGCGTGAACGGCACTCAAGGTTTCCAGGGCTGCCCCGGCCAGAGAGGGGTCAAGGTACATCGGGGGTGTGAGGTGACCGAGTTTGTGGAGGGGACCAAGCATCTGGGCCCAGGGGCTCAGGGAATGTGGGGAAGTGCCAGAGGCTTCTCAGGTCCTGGGAGAAGAGGGCTGGCAGCTGCTGTGCCCCACACTGTGCCCTGAGCTGTGCCCCATGCTGTGCCCCGCGCTGTGCCCTGCGCTGTGCCCCGCGCTGTGCCCTGAGCTGTGCCCTCCACCTCGGGCCCCCAGAGCCTCCTCCTGAAAGGCAACTGGGCTG
>PVIY010040090.1:0-22624 GCA_004026745.1 Myrmecophaga tridactyla
TAGAAGGTGACTGATTTACTCAAGGTGACTCAGCCAATACAATGGCAGAGACAGAACTCAGGTCTTCTGCTACCCTTGCTTATTATTCACTATGCAATGGAAAGCACAGGACATCTGAAGAGTGTGAATAGTTTAAATGCATGTTTAGTTAAGAAGCAAATAATACAAAAGAACCTATGCTTGAAGGGAATAGTAAAATGTAGTCCATGCTGCTCTCAGACTAGCAAAAACATCAGGAAACTTGCAGTTTTGGGAATTGACATTAATTGATTTGTGTCCCCTTCAAAAAAAGTTATAGTAAAGTCTTAACTTTTGGTCCCATGAATTTGACCCTATTTGGAAATAGAATCTTTGAAGATGTGATTAGTTAAGAAGAGAACAAATTGGATCAGGGTGGGCTACAATCTAATATGACTTGCATCCTACTAAGAGGGAGATTTGGACACAGTGACACATAAATACAGGGGAGAATGCATGTGATGACAGAAGCAGAGGTTAAAGTGCTGCAGCTACAAGCCAAGGAATGCAAATCCAGCATATACCAGAAGCTGGATGAAGCAAAGGATTCCTCTCTAAAGGTTTTAGAGACAGTATGGTCTTGCTGACATCTTGATTTCCAGATTCTATATTCCAGAACTATGAGACAAGATTTATTTTTTAAGTCATCTAGTTTGGGCTAATTTTTAAGGCAGCCCTAGGAAACAGATATAGCAAGTAACAGCACTGGTTATTTGATGTGCAGCTCCCCAGCACAAGCATCACCTACTAAAAGAGAATGTCTCAAAGCCATCCCTCTAAGAAGGCTTGCTGATCTCCCTGCACTTATCACCTCCTGCACACATGCAAGTTTTCAAAAAGGCTAAGTTGAGACAAGGTTTTAAGTGGAAACTTTGCTTGTATGAATACTATTTGTTTCCTTAAGGATAAGCATTAGATGTGAGATTGCATAATAATTCAGAATCTTGCAAATGGGCTTAACTGAGCAGAGAAAGGATTTTCTCCCTAGAGAGGTAAAAATACAGATTAAAATACAAGCTGAACTCTAGGGAAAACTCTCGCATACCAATCTGTGATACTGAGTTACCAAACTATTGAACGTGAAGAGATTTTCCAGCCCTACATGTCCTGATAATGACTGTATAGAATGCATATAATGTGCTAGTCACTGCACTAATTTTTATATCTATCTCATGCAGTTCTTACAAAAACCCTAAGAAATAAGAATTATGATTATTTCCTTCATCTCCTTTAGGCTGCTGGTTAAGCTCCCTTTCCTGATGCCTAATGCCTCCACAGTGCCTGGCACAACATAGGCTCAAATTATATTTGATGAATGGATAAATTAATTGTCTGCTGACCTTTGAACTTGATTGTATCAACATTTTCAGTGAATTATTAAAGGGAAGGGTCAAATATTTGGTTTGCTTACCCAAAATGTCAGAATCATTTTATGGTTCAAAAAGTCATGTTCTTTAGATGTCTTAATATACAAAACCACCTGATCCTTTCTATCTTTCTAGAATATTAACCTTCAGTGAATGTGACAGTCAAAAGCACAGTGTAGGCTCTAGGGCAGGCCTGATCCTACTAGAGGGTGCCATAGATGGAAGACAGGTGCTGTATGCTATTTAAAAATCATTGACTTAATGCCTCCTCTGTGCTCTGCCTTCTGCTAAGGATCTTAAGGGATATGTTAGGGATGTGATGGAAGAGATTGCAAGAGACTGGCATTTAAAAGGTCTACAAATAAATTGAAAGGTCAATTTGTACAATTAAAATTATGAGATAAATTCTAATGTAAAAATGTACACACTATATGAAGTGCATTTGATAATTCAGGGATGTCTCTGAATACACCAAGGCTCTCAAGCCAAATCATACCCATCCTTCAATTCCTGAAGCCTCATCTATTTTATTGAGACTTTAAAAACTAATTCCATTTAAATAGGGATCATTATCTTACTGTCTACTTCTTCAGTATTTTAGCCAAAGATAAAGAAACAAGAACATATGATTATGTTCAAATTTCAATAACATTGCTCAGAGAGTTTAAAATAAAAATGAAGAGAGGTGGAGTTATATACACATAGAAGATAGGATTTAATGAATGAATATGAATGCTGAATCAGTAAATTGATATCTGTTTTAGTCTCTACTGTTTTAGAACAGCTAGAAGTAAACACCTAAAAAGGTGAAATTGTAACCCATGTCAAAGTCTGAAATATGTTCTACAACTAATTGTGGTTCTGTGCTTTGAAATTTATACCTTTGTTGTATATAAGTTATTTTTCACAAAAGAAGAAGGAAAAAAAGTCAATTGTGATGATAAGAAAATATTTAAGCCCTCTAGCCTCCTATATTCTGGAGCAGCTAGAAGGAAAAGTATGAGAGGATTGTATGGTAGCCCATGACGAACCCTGGGATCTGTCCTGTAATCACTTGTTGAAGAGTGCTTTGAAAACTGTTGCTTTTTTTTCTTTACTTTGTATATATGTTACACTATACAATAAAAAAAGTTTTAAGAAATGAAGTGATTACCAGAGATTAAATAAAGAAATCATTCAATGAAGGGTAGAAGTATAACTTTTCCCTTAAAATGCTTTGAGAATAATGGATGGTTCATGAAGAATCCATGTTTAACTCATGGCCTCGTGGATTCCCTTGGGCACACAAATTGTTGTTCAGATGCTTGGTTTAAAGTATAAATTTCTGAAATTGACCTATCCCAGGGACCTTTAGCCAGACTCAGAAATCAAGTGGAAACTGAGCTTTTCGCATTGGTCAGCCTTTAAAATTAAATGCACCGCTGAGATTTTGTGAATTCTCCGGAGCTTCTCCGCTTAAACTAGTGATATCAAATAGCATGTTTTTATAAATGCTTGAACTGACATTTATTGACCAGGTGATATACCTTAGGTACTATACCTAAGGAATTACAAAAAGTGATGTAATCTGTGCCCTTTTAGAAGCTCATAGTCAGGACATTAAACAAGTGATTTACAATACAGAGAAGTAAGCACAAAAATAGAGGTGTGAGAATGCTCACCTTCCATGCAGAAGACCAGGTTTGATTCCCAGACCATGCACCCCACCAAAGAAAAAAAAAAAAGTAGAGAGGTATGGACAAGAGATCATGAGAATCCAGAAGACAAAATTACTTTGTAAGCCTTGAGAGCTATGCATGATTTCAAAAATGCATGACAGCATTTTCATGTTATGAAGACTGTCAGCTCCTGTAGTGAACCACCAGTGGCTGTGAGAATCGTTAAAAGAGTGAGCACAAGCCCTTAAGTACCTGGCTTAATCTAGAGCATCAGTAAAGGTATACTTGAACATGAGGAGGTGATGAGTGAACTGAGTCCTGAAGGTGGGGAGAAAATTAGGTGGGTAACTCCCCTGAAGATGGGGAGTAAAATTAGGTGTGTTGGGTGGTGGGAGAGGCCTGATGGAGAAAGATGATTTCGAAAGGACAGAATTAACCTGAAGGGAAAGATGACCCAATCCCAAACTAACTACTCAACTGTTATCATTGACTGCCCACATTTTCTCTGCTCTTCCAAATGCTCTACCTCTCAGATGGGGTAATGGTCTAGGTGGGCAAGAAAGACACAGTGAAGTTACTGTCCCATCAACCCTGCAGATATTGACTAGACACTGTATAAAAGAAGAGGCAGATGGCCAAAGGTATGGTAAGAGAGACACATGCAGGTCTCCAAACTATCCATAGATGCTTCCCTAATAACATGCAGTGACTTTATGGAAACATAAACTCTAGGAATGGAAGGGTGCCTTATAAAGGATTGATTCTATTATTTTACTAATGAAGAAACTGAGACTAACTAGGATGAACTGACATACAAGAGCTTTTCAGTCTAAAGATAGAGCTTGAACTAGTATCCATGTTTCTTTAACTTTTAATTACACCATAAATATTACCATTGTACAATTTAACTTCTAGGATGAAGGAAACATTCTCTGTCTGTGCTGTTCGTGAGAGTAACCACCAACCACAAATGGCCATTTAGCACTTGCAATGTGGCTAGTGTACTTGAGGACTCTTTTTTTAAAATTAATTTAGTTTAAGCAGCCACATGTGGCTAGAGGCTACTCTATCAGATAGTACAGCTTGAATATGTTCATTTTATTTAAAGGAAATTTAAAATGGAAGTCATTTCTATTTTTGAGTTAAATGAAAAATGTCTAATCAATTCATAAGTATATTCTGAGACTGAAGGGAGACAAAAAACATGCAAGGACCATTATTTTACATTCATAGTATGAACCATAGAAATGGCCATTTATAGATAATATAACGCCACATCAACAGTAAACTTGGATCACAGCATTTTTGCTGACATACAATGAACTACATATATTTAACGTATGCACTCTGACGTATTTTGGCATACATACATATCCGTGAAACCATCACCACAATTAAAATAAGAAACATGCATTTTTCCCCAAAATTTCTTTGCATCCCTTTGAATTCACTTAATCTGCCAGTACTCACCTTCCCAGCTGTTGATCTGTTTTCTGTCACTATAGATGAATTAGAATTTTTCTAGAACCTTATATGATTTTGACAGGGAAAGTCCTTTTTCTTGACTAGGTTTTTTCTCTCAGAGTAATTATTTTGCAAATCATTCATTGTGGCATGTTAACTCTTTTTATTAATGAGTGGTATTCCATTGTATGGCTATATCACAAGTTGTATATCCATTCACCTACTGATGGACATTTGGATCGTTTCTAGTTCTAAGCCAAGAACTCAAGAACTAAAACTACTATGAAAATTTGTGTACAATTCTTTGTTTGGACATTTACTTTCATTATTCTTGGGAAAGTCCCCAGGAGCGAAATGACTAGATCATATTGTAGTTGTATAATTTAACATTTTGAGACACCACCAAAGTGTTTTACATTACCACCAGCAGTGTATGAGAGTCCCAGTTCCTCCACATCCCCTCCTAATTTTTAATTTCACATATTCTAATAGGTGAGCAGTGCTATCTCATCATAGTTTTATTTGTGTTCTTCTAATGACTAATAATACTAAACATCCTTTCATGTGTTTGCCTCTGTATATCTTTTCTTTTTTCGTAAAGTGTCTCTTCGACTCTTTTGCCCAATTTCTATGTTGGATTATTTGTTTTCTTCTTATTTACTATTGAGAATTCTTTATAATTATGGATATAATCCTTTGCAAATATGTGGTTGGTAAATATTTTTCTGAGTCTGGGTTTCTTCCTTCTTTTCACAATATCTTTCAAAGAACAGAAGTTCATAATTATCATGAAGCCTTTTCTTTTCTTTTTCATCTATGGGTTATGATTTTTTGTGGTATCTAAGAAATGTTTGTCTAACCAATGGAAACAAAGATGTTCTCTAATTTTTTTTATGGAAGTGTATTAGTTTTAGGTTTTATATTCAGATATCATACAGTTCAGTTAATATTTGTATAAAGTGTCAGATAAGAATTCAGGTGCATTCAATTGTTAAAGCACCATTTGTTAAAAAAGATTTACTGCTGAAATTGTTTTAGCACCTTGGTGCAAAAAGTTAATTGAATATATATATTTTCAGTTGATGGAATATATATACATATGTGTACATATCTATTTCTGATTCTATTTGTCTCACTTTATGCCAATATGACTATGTTTTGATTATTATAACTGTATGATGTCTTGAAGCCAGCTAGTGTAAGATATTTGACATTTTTCTTCTTTTTCTAAGTTATGTTAGGTATTTTATGTCTTTTTGAATCAGCCTGTAAATTTCTACAAAAACCTTTGATAAATTCTATCTATAAAGGAATTTACTCAATTGCCTAAGTTGATTAATGGCATAAACTAGTTTGTAATTATTCCTTATTATCCTTTGAATATAGGCAGTATCTATTGGAATACAACCTCTCTCACTCCAGGTATTAGTAAGTTATGTTTTCATTCTCTCTCTTGTTCATTATCTCCCTCTCCCTCCCCCTTCTTTTCCCCTCTCCTTCACCGTCTCTTTCTCTCTCCTAGTCAGTCTAACTAGAGATTTTCAACCTATCTTCTCAAATAACTCACTTTTGGTTTCATTTATTTTCTTATTTTTTTCCTTTTATATTTCATTGATTTCTACTCTGAACTTTTTTTTTTATTTTCCCTTCTTCTTCCTTTGGGTTTCTACTTCAGAGATTCTTCTTTTTAATTTATTTTTCTTTTTCTAATAGGTATTTAATGCTATAAATTTTCCTCTAAGTATTTCTTTGCTTGCTTCCCACAAATTTTGATATTTCATGTTTTCACTTTCATTCAATTCAAAATACTTTCCAATTTCCCTTTTGATTTATTTCTTGACTCGTAAGTTCTTTAACAACATATTATTTAGCTTCTAAATATTAGTGAGTTTTACAGAGATATTTCTTTCACTGTTTCCTAATTTAATTTTATTATAGTCAGAGTACATATTTTCTATTGCTTAAATCCTTTTATATTTATTGAGACCTATTTCATGGTCTAAAATATGATCTACCTTGGTAAATACTCTGTGTTCTTAAAAAAAGTATATTCTCTGCTGTTGTTGAGTGGAATATTCTATAAATGTCAATTAAGTCACCTGGGTTAATAGAGATATTCAAGTCTGTGTATGTGTTCTTTTCCCATGTACGTGTTCTAATAATTATTGAAAGAAAGTTTGAAATGTCAGACTATATGGGGAGATTTTTATGTATTTCTCTTCACAAATATTTATTTTCATGTATTTTAAGCTTTTTATTAAGTTCAAAAATGTTTATATATTTCCTCCTGATGAATTGACGCTTTATCATTATGAAATGACTCTTTTTATAGTTGGCAACATCCTTTTCCGGAAATTACTTTTTTATCAATATGGCCACTATAGCTTTCTGATAACTAGTTTTAGCCTGGCATATCTTTACCCTCTTTTTTACTTTTAATCTATTTGTCTCTTTATATTTAAAACTGGAGTCTTATAGGCAGCATATTGTTTTGTCTTGCATTTTTATCCAATCTAAAATTCTCTATATTTTAATTGGGATGCCTAGTTTATTTACATTTAATGTGACTATTGATATGTCTGGGTTTAAATATTCTGTCTTACTATTTATTTTGCATTTGGTCTATATAGTCTTTATTCCCATTCTTCCTTCTGCTTTCTTTCCAGACAACTGAGTTTTTAAGATTTAATTTTACTGTCTCTATCTTTAGGTTTTTGGGTCTTTCTGTTTTTCTTCAACATTTTTATTGCAAAATATAACCTATATACAAAAAAGCAATAAATTTCATAGTACAATTTAACAAGTAGTTATAGGACAAATTTCAATGTATGGTATGGATTAAAGTTTCACAATCTCAGATATTTCCTCTAAGACACTAGAGCCTAAAAGGAAATAGCAATATAATGATTCAGTAGTCATACTCAATTGTTAAATCCTGTCTTCTCCATTAGAACTCCTTCTCCTTTGATCCCTTCTCCCAAACTTCAGGGATATTTGGGCAATGACTGTTCTAACTTCTTCATGTTGAGAAAGGGGTGTCAACATCATGGGGTAGAGGAATGCAACCGGTTGACGCTCTTTGAGAGACTGGTAACTCTGGGTTTCAGGGCTTAATTGGCCTAAGAACCATCTGGATGTTTTAGTTTCTGAAAAATAAACATAGTGAGTGAAACTTTTACAGAGTCTTAAATAGAACCCTGGGCATTCCTTAAGTTTTATAGCAATTCTGTTGGTTGGATCTTGGCATATCATGTCAATTAGCAATACCTAGCTGAAGCTTGCATAAGAGTAGCCTCCAGAAGAGCCGTTCAACTCTACTTGAAATATTTTAGCCACTTATACCTTATTTTGTTACATTTCTTTCACCTCTTTCGGTCAGGTAGGCATTGTTGATCCCGTGGTGCCAGGGCCAGGCTCATCCTGGGAGTCACGTCCCACTTTGCCAGAGAGATTTACACCTCTGGACTTCATGGTCCCCATAGGAGAGAAGGTAATGGTTTTACTTCAGAGTTGGGCTTAGAGAGAGAGAGAGAGAGAGGCCACATTTGAGCAATGAAAGAGGTCCTCTGGAAGCAAATCTTAGCCATAATTATAGGTAGGTTTAGCTTCTCCATTACAGAAATAAATTTCATAAGAGAAAGCCTCAAGATCAAGGGCTTGGCCTATTAACTTGGGAAGTCTCCAGTATCTGAGAAGGTATCAGGAATTTCCCAGGTGGGAAAGTTTAATAACTCCATATTTTTTTCTCTACTCCCTCAAGGGACTTTGTCAATACTCTTTAACTATTAGCCCAACATACTTTGGAATGCATCTAGGTATTACATTAAGCTATACAGAATTGCAAGACCTCATTCCCAATTATAGGCTCCATGTGTTTAGGTTGCTTAACTGAACTGGCCAGACACTTTAAGTTAAATTGTATGCTACAGAAAATTTAGGTTTTGGACAAAATAAACCTCTCTTTGGTCTCATACTGTAGGTAAAGCTCTAAAAATACAGACAATATCATCCATTACTCTGTATTCTGGTTTACCTTAGTCCCAACTAGATTGGCTTCATTCTTATCTCTAATTGAAGCCTGATCTCTTTTTCAGCTTCTTTAACAGTTGCTGTAGGTAGCCATGATGACCTTCAGAGCTGAAGAACTATAACTCTGAGTCTTGGGTGTCACACAGGTACCCAAAGTTCCAGGAAAATGCCAGGTTACACACATCCAGCACAGCATCTCAGAATTTAGAAATAATATTTAAAGCTCAGGAATAAATGTGACTGCTGTAAGAGCTTACAATCTAGGCCCCAATTTTCTTAGAAGTATATTCTTAAAGAGATCATACAATATTTGTCCTTTTGTTTCTGGGTTATTTTGCTCAACATAATGTCCTCATGGTTCATTCACCTCATTGCATGCCTCATGACTTTGTTCCTTTCTGTAGCTGCACAGTGTTCCATTCATATGTATACCCCATAGTTCGCCCTTCTGCTTCTCAATGTACCCTTCAGCCACCTCTATCCATTGGGTACCATGAATATTGTTGCCAGTAACATAAGTGTGCAAATGTCTATTCAAACCCCTGCTTTCAGTTCTGTCACATATATTCCCAGTGATGGGATTTCCTAATCATATGGTGACCCTATATTTAGACGTCTTTGGATCCACTATATTACTTTCCAGAGGGACTGCCCCATTCTGTTACCCTACTGAACACTGAATAAGTATACCTCTCTCTCCAAAGGTTTTCTAGCATTTAAATCTTTCTATTTATGCATTTATTTTGAATCTTCAGATTTTGTTGAGATATATTCATATAGCATATATTCTATTCAAAATAAACAATCAATGTTTCACAGTATCCTCATTTAGTTGCACAATCATCACTCTCAATTTTAGACACTTTTCATTGCTCCAAAGAGAAAAATAGCAGATAGACACACCCACACAAAAGAGAAAATTCAGAATTCCTCTTAATTTTGCCCCTCCCCCAATTATTTATCCTAATATTTTTCTGGTACTAGTGATATATTCCTCTTAAATATAGACCTTAGCATGCAATATGTAGTTTTACCCATATACCGCTCTATTATTAACTCTTCGTCCAAGTGTCATACCTTTGAAGCAGTTCATGCAAGAACTTATTTATATTTGCAGTGTCAGTTGGTGAGGTACATCACTCTATAAAACCCCCTTTAATCATATTCACCTTCAATATGGTACTATTATTTATATACCCACTGATGAACTACTATCACCTCTATCTATTCCCATACATTTAAGTACAATGTCATTAACTAGACTGTACATATTAGGTAACCATTGCCCTTTCTCTAGCTTCTCTGTCACTAGATCCCCTATAGTCTACATTTTAAGACTCTGAGTTTACATTTTCCAGGGGGTTCATAACAGTGAAATCTACAGCATCTGTCCTTTTGTGTCTGGCTTATTTCACTTAGCATTATGTCCTCAACGTTCATTCATGTTGTCATATGCTTCAGGATTTCATTTCTTCTTACTGCTACATAATATTCCATCTATGTGTGTACCACTTTTTGTGTGTCCACTCATCTGTTGATGGACGTTTGGATTGTTTCCATCTTTTGGAAATTGTGTTTAGGGCTGTTTTAACTTATCATAGTCTTCCTTTCTAGTATATCATATCATATATAAGAATCTTTTAATTATAATTACATACTTTGCTTCCCAGCCTGTAAACTATTTTTGTCACATACATGACTTTTCTACGTGTTAGAACCCTATATTATTGTTACTTATTTAAATTGGTCATCATTCATCTTTTAAAGAGATTCAAATAATAAGAAATGTTTATATTTACCCACATAATCACCATTTCAAGTGCTCTTTATTCTTTGTGGAGATCCAGATTTTTCTTTTGCTTATAGGGTTTTCTTTTACATTTCTTACAATGTGGGTGTGCTAGCTCTTCCGGTTTTTGTATAATTGTCAAAGACTTTATTTCCCCTTCATTTTAAAGGCTGTTTTCACTGGGTAAAGATTTCCGGGTTAACTTTTTTTTTCCCCCTCTTAGTATTTTAAAGATATTGCCACATTGTCTTCTCTTTTGTGTAGGTTCCAGCAAGAAATTTGTTGGCATCCTTATCTTTATTCCCCTGCTCATAACATGAACTCACTTAGTTACCTTTAAGATTTTTCTTGACCAGCAGCTTTGAAAATTTTGGTTATGACATGACTTGTAGTTTTCTTCACTTTTTTCCTGCTTATGGTTTGTTGAGAGTCTTGTATTGTGGGGTTTTCATCTAAATTTGGAAAATTTAGAGTGATTATTTCTCCAAATATTTGTTTCTTCTGTCAACCCATTAGAGTTTCAAATATACTACACTTATATTCGGTTTCTTTTTTTCCCAGGCTTTTTTAATCTCTCACTGTGTCTCATTGTAGAAATTTTCTATTCTAATGTTTAAATTTATTCATCTTCCACTGCAATGTTTAATTTTCCATAAATACCATCTAGTATATTTTCATTGTGGACATTGTAATTTTCATTTTTCCATCTAGGTCAAATTTCCATCTAGGTCATGTTTGCATCTTTAATTTCTCTAAGTTCCTCTATGTTCAGTCTTTCCTCTATGTTCTTGAACATATGAAATACAGTTGTAGCTGTTGTCATATCCATTTTCTACTATAATTTGTATAATCTCTGTACCAGTTTCTGTTGATTGTGTTTTCTCCCCATAATGGGTTATATTTTCTGCTTCTTTTCATGTTTGCTTCTTTTAATCAGATGTCAGAAACTAAATTTTAGCTTATTAGATGTTGGATATTTTTGTATTCCTGTAAAGATTACTGAGTTTTGTTCTAGGACACAGTTAAATTACTTGAAAACATTTTGATCCCTTCAGGTCTTGTTTAGAAATTTTTGTTAGACAGAATAAAAGCAAAATTAGGACTAGGGTTAAATTTTTCTACCACTGAGGCAAAGTACTTCTGAGTACTCCACTTGACACCCTGTGAATTATCAGCATTCAGCTGAATATGCAAGTCAGTCCCTGTTCAGATTTTGGATTTGTCTCTCTATGTAGCCCCACCTTTCAGGTACCCTGCCCGGCAAACTTTAACCACCTAGCTTCCATGAACTTCTAGCTCTTCCTCCTCAACTCAACAAGTCTACCTTGGTCCACCTGGGTTCTCAATCCCTCTGCCACAACCTGGAAATTCTCTCCCAGCAGTAAGTAGGGACAATCAAAGGGCTCATCTCATGTAATTCTCGACTCTCAATGAACATTCTTCTTCATAGCCTGAGGTCCAGCATTTTGAGAACCATCTTTCACATATTTATGCAGGTACTTTTAGTGGTTTCCGGTGGAAGGGTGAATCTAGTTGCTATTATTTCATCTTGGTTAGATGGATAATAACTAGATCACAGTATTTTGGACATGCTCTCTTGATAACCCTCACCCCATTTGGACCGCAAATAAAATCAACAGAGTATTTAGTGATTTGCTCATATGTTCTGTGTCTGCCATTAAGTTGCTAAAGTACTTCTTAGTAATCTACTACACTCCAAGCCCAATGTCTCTTGTCAAAGAGTTTTCTTCTTCTTCTTTCAAGACAAAATTTGAACATAAGCCAATGCAAGAATAAAATAAATTTAAAATGACTGGTTAATTTTATATCATTAAACTGAAAATAATATCTTTAATATTCTAAGAAGGTGAGGAGATGGCCAGGTAGGGACAGACTGGTGAATTTTACAGATGAACAGGAGACATAATGTGTGGAGTTCAGAATGTGAGAGACCTAGTGAAGAGGAAAATATGGACTCCTTATGAAATAGTGTGAGTGACAAACTTTAATATCACTAGGTCCACAAACTTGAAACTTGACCTACAATATTAAAAAACTCCATAGTACTTTGTAATAGGATTTACTCCCATATATTTCACCTTTCCAGAGTCACAATTTCCTTTAGATTATGGATGGAGTCCAACAAAGAGAGTTGATTAAATTGATTCTAATCTGTGCAGGGAAACCTCTTCAAACTTCAAATCTCTGCAAAGCCATGATTCTCCTGGCTTTTATTAACACAGTGCCTTAAAAAGTGAAAGGGATATGCCATTTACCCTTGGTCTTTTGCTCTTGGGAAGTCTGATGAAATTGCTCATCCTTGCTCCCTCTTTTGTGCCATGCCATCGCAAGGTACTCCTTTTCCTGACTTTACCCCATCCCTTACCGACATTGCATAGTGTGTACTTGTCAGACTGTGCATTTAAATGCATTGGGAGGAGATAATCTGAAAACGATGCTTGAGGAGGACCAGTGTTTCTCATCCTGGCTTGGCTTAACAGCTACCTGGACAATGAAGGTCACTGCCCTTAAAGTAGTTTACTAGACTCCCTGGAGTATTGTTACTGTTTCCTCAGTAGAGGAGAGTCTTGAAATCTGTTGGGGGGTGGGAGAAATGGAAATCATGGCAGTTTATTGTATTCCATTCATCATGCTGTGCTTGTTAGCATGCTGTTTTATAGCCACATTGCTCCACAGTAGAAATGTTTTAGTGTGCAAACTCTATGTTTTAAGTTTAATTTGCAACAGATATGATATAAAGAAAAATGAGTTTATGTTCCTCACTCACTAACAGGAATTGTCTCCAATAGTTTACTAGTGATCAATCAACATGGGACAGAAATTCTCTACAATGCACGTTAAATATCTTATTTGCCATGAGGGAAGTAGACTAATGAGCAAACACTACTAACAGATGTTCAATCCCATTCAACTTCCTAACTTCTAGAGATCTATGTTCGAAGGTTCATGTCCAGATACTGATGAGTAAAAGACCTGATGTGTAAAATCGATACTTGATTTTTGGACAGCCAATAAGGGATGGGGCATGCACCTATTCAAAAGGTAGCTTCAGTGTCATATATTTCTGGCCAACTCCAATGAAACCTGTAAAGGGCTCCATGTAAAGGGATGCATATTTTTGTAAATTTTAAGCAAATTGATTCTGACAGATCAATCTTTTCCCCACAGTTTTTAACAAAAGAATAAAAAGTACAACATAAGTACCTGCTATTCACCTTTGCAGTTGCTTTCAAAATCATTTCATCAATCAAAAAGGGATTTGTTGAGCATTTGAAAGGTGCACATCCCAATAGTATATGCAATGTAAGAGAGAAGTAAAATACATGTCTATGATCTTAATCAAACTTAAAAAGTTGAAAATAGCTCAATGCTTTTGGTAATAACAATGACAATTTATTGAATACATGTATTTTATATATTTGCCAGGTACTCTATTAAATAATTTAAATTTATCTCTAATCCTCACAACAAATTTTAGAGTATGTATAAAAATTTTCATCTAATAGATGAAGAAACTAATTAGTAGAGGTGGTGTCAGAGTTTGCATTGTGTCCCTTATAAAGTAGCTGTTCAAGTTTTAATGGTGTGCCTGGGGTGTGAAACCATTTATAAGCAGGACATTTGAAGATGTTATTATTAGTTAAGGTGTGAACTCATTGTGAATAGGATTCTTTTTCAAATGAAATCAAAGTGAATCCAGGTGAGCTTTAATCCATATAACTAAAGGCCTTATAAGGAAAAGAAATCTAGTCAGAGACACAGATGACTGAGCAAGAGAAACCATGTGTTGAAGGGAAAAATGCAAGCTAAGGAACCTTAAAGATTGTGGCAAGCTAGCACCAGAAAGCTATAGACTCTGGGAGAAAGAATGACCTGACAAGAACTTGATTTTATACTTCTAGATTATAAAACCATGAGACAACAAATTCCTGTTCTGTAAGCCAGTCATTCATGTGGCTTTTGTCATAGCAGCCTTGGCAAACTAAGATAGGGGGGTAAATAATTCACCCAGTCACACAGTCTGAGTAGAATAGCTAGGATGCAAACTCCCATCTATTACATTAATATTAATCCTACCATATGCTAACTTCAAATCTGCTTTGTGTTGCATTCTTTTAAATTCATGATTAAATTGAAAGATTTTTAGAGTTCTTTGGAACCTATGGGCTGGCACATAATAGCTGCCAAATAAATGCTTGATGAATAATGTTATTTCTGTAAATGCAACAATTCCTTGCATTAGAAGCCTGAAATTAGCCTCAACACATCTCTAAAATTATGACTATAAAGGGAGATTCAAAGGTTTTTCAGTGAGGAGAAATTTTAGTTTAGATTCCTATGATTCAGTACAATTGCATTACATTAATTATTCAAAAATAAATGAGTGATTTCAGACTAGATTTCTGCCAAAATGGACTGTATATAGAGACAGTAAACAGGTGCACATATATTTGCATTATTACAAGAGTGACAAATGCTGTAAAAAAGCTCAAAAATGAAAAAAATGCTAAAGGGATGAATTTTTATCTACAGTTGACCATAAGTAAAGGAGATCGCCCTCCATAGTATGAGTGGGCTTCATACAATCAGTTGGAGGTCTTAATAACCATAGCTGAGGGTTCTAGAGGTAGAGTAATATCTGTCTCAAGACTTCAACATCACCTTTATTGGAATTTCTAGCCTGCAGTCTGCCTAATGGAATGTGGGCATGACAGCCTTCACAAGCATGTAAGCCAATTCCTTATAATAAATCTCTTTTCCCTAGAGAACCCTCTTGCTTCCATTTCTCTGGGGAATCCTGACTGATACACATGGATTTTTAAAGTATTCTCTATGAATATCTCAAAAAGTTTATCACTGCAGCTAAATACATTTCATGAAAAGTATCTCTTGATTTTTTTGATGATTTGTAACAAACTGAACATTTATGACTTCACCAGAGGCTCAAAGCCTCATATTTGATGATTTCTTATATCATTAAATATCCATCACCAAGATATTGTCTCTCTAAAAATGGATTGAGGTTTCAAATAAAATAGGATGGCTAGCAATGTGGACATAAGCTCCTGTTGAATTTTTGATATCCTAAAAGTTAGAATAATAAAGAGAAACGGCAAAAATTGGGATTCTGCATAATATCCACTAAGTAGAAAAGATACTAGAGTAAAAAGAATACATAGTGACACCAAAATCACTTTTATTTTATTTTGTTCATCTACAAATGAAAGTGGTTGAGACAGACAATCACTAAAGATTTCTTCAGCTTAAATATTTCGTGATTAAAGTTTAATTGTTCTAATCAATGTACATGCTATTTGTCTCATTGGTATTACTTTCTTGGCGTTGCCAAGAGAGAGTGGGGGTGTGTGTGAATAGTTAGAATATGGAGGGTCTGAGAGAGAAATGATTGAGTTTATCACTCCAGCCAGAGGGATGCAGAATAATTGAAGTTCTCAGCCTGGTAAATATCTAACAATTCAGACTCTAATTCAGGTGATACAGAAAAAAATTGTTTGTTGTGATTGTTGTGATGTTGTTTTAAGCATATTACAGATGTTCCATTACCCTTTTTTTGTTAGGATCTGTAAGTGAAGAAAGAGAATGGATTCTGCCTTTTTTTTTTATTTTTTGCTATCTCAATTTCAATAGCTTTAATTAGGGCATCAGAGTAGGTTATTTTCTATGTTTGAAATGAAATTATCATGAAACCATTCCCAGAGGTCTGCTTTCCAACTGCTAAGGAACAATCATGCCCAGTGCATACTCCATTGCTACGTGAGGGACATCACCATCTCATCCTCTAGCAGAAGGAGTGTTGAGTCAAGAGGTTTTGTCTGAAGAGTAAGTCATTTTCTTGAACGTCTCAGAAACTATTGGCCATGTTCATGAGCACTCTGATTTTGTGTACACACAAATAAGAAACATGGTATAAAGAAATGGTCCCTTCAAGGTGTTAGTCTGCCACATAGATTTAGATTATATTCATTTCATAGAAATGGTTAATAAAAACTACAACACAATGGGCAATTCCAACCTCAGAAATACTTAATGACAATGCTCACTGACTAATTATTTGTGGTAGGTTGAATTATGTACCCAGAAGAAACAAGCTAACAATCAAAAACCATGTTCTTAATCCATTACTGTGGGGTTTACCCATTTTAAACAGGACCTTTTGAAGATGTTATTTAATTAAGATGTGCCCAACTGAAACAGAATGGGTCTTAATCCAGATTACGGCAGTCCTTTAAAAGTCAAAGCAATTCAGTAATAAGGAGAGAAAGCCAAATGAAAAAGCAGAAGATGTAAGTCAATGGAACACAAAACAGAAAGGAGAGGACTTGGCCATGTGCATTGTCATATGACAGAAAAGCCAAGGACCCAAGGATCTCTGGCAGCCAGACCTAGAGCACCACAGTGTTCTGGGAAAAAGCAAGCCTTGTTGCTGCTTTGATTTTGGATATCTCTTCATTTCAAAATCATGAATCAATAATTCCAATTGGTTAAGCCAACCCATTATATGGTGTGTATCTTAGCAGCTATTTGGTACATTGCAGTACCAAACAAGGTAGAAAGTTTGGAAGTACGATCAGTGATTTAGCCACCCTGAAACTATGCACTCCAATTTATAACATGGGGAGACTCAAATGATAATACTGTGAAACTGGTTTCAGGAATAGAGAGGTATTCATCGATAATATTAGCTCTCTCAGACCTGTTTCAATTATTCTTCATTTCACCAAATGATGTCATAAATGTGGAATGTTTCATCTACTGTTCATTACACTGTGGAGATAATGGAATGAATGTGTTTATACTCATCACTTTATCATAGTTTTCCAGCAATCCACCTCTGTCCTTTATAGCATTTAATTCATTTCCTAACAGCGATGATTTGGATGATTCTACAAGCCTAGCAGACTATGGTTTGTAGAGAAATACTTGAATGTATGGACTCTAAAAAGGATATACTAGTTATACAAGATATGTTTTCTCTTTGAGGAGTCACATCTTTGCACACCACTACTAAATGTTACCAAATTTCAAAGAGATTTATTTTCAGGATTCAGAAACAAAGAATAAAAATTCCTTAGAATCCTCACGAATGCCTGTAATCATGATATTCAATATTTTTTACAAACCTTAAATATATATACATATACATATGTATGGTTTTTTTTTGCATAGGAAGGCACCAGGAAACAAACCAGGGTCTCCAGCATGGCAGGCGAGAACTCTGCCTGCTGAGCCACTATGGCCTACCCTTATTTATATATTTTTAAATATCAAGGATCAACCATAAGCATGAACAAAAAGTCATTTTTCCACAAAAAGTTTATAAAGAAGTTTAGAGATATTTGTAAAAAAAAGTAAAGCCATAATAATAAATACATTGTTTATATTACTGTAATCCCATATATTGTAATGAGATTATATGTTAACATAAAAATATTATCTACCTTATATAGTCATTTAACAATAGAAAACATTAAAAGAAGGGGCCATTAGCACAATATAAGTATCAAATAAAAGTCCTTTAAAATACTGAAAAATATGATCAAGAATATTTAAAGATCTCAATATAAAATTAAAAACACACCATTTTAATATCCTTATTAAATATTCTTGACTTTTGTATTGTGGCTAATACTCTCAACATGAAAATATTTCTTTCACTTTGCATTGATATTGTTAACAGTGAACCCAAAAGCATATTTAACTGTTGTCTCATATATGCTGTATATTACTTTCCTATTTTTGCTTTAACAAATTACCACAAATTTACTGACCTAAAAACAACACAAATTTATTATCTTGCAGTTCTGAGGGTTAGAAGGTTCACTGGGCTAAAATCAAGGTGTCAGCACAGCTGGAGATTCTAGGGAGAAATCAGTTTTTCTGTATTTTCCAGATTTTAGAAATTGGCTGCATTACTTGGCTTCTATCATCTTCAAAGCCTATAGCTTAACCTCTTCAAATCGTCTCCTGCCTCCCTCTTCTGTCTTTTAAGGAATACTGTGATTCCTTGTAACCACTCAGATAATCCAGGATAATTCTCCATCTCAAAATCCTTCATTTAATCATATCTGCAAAATCCCTTCTGCCATGTATGGAATTATATTCACTGATTCTGAGAATTAGGATATATACATTTTGGGGGGGCATTGTTATGCCTATCACAGGCTCATTTCCATTTTATTATGACAAAAGCATTTTGTCTTGTTTTACAAAGAACTCTGTTCTATAGCAAATATTCAAAGACAGGAAAGCAACAACAAACATCATTGGTTAGCATATGAATAACGTAACTCTCAAATTCCCTACTATCATTAAAAACACCATACTTCATGTATCAAAATTGCCAATTTAAGAACTTATTTTTCTTACTTTTCAGAGCATCACATAAGCTATGTATAAAGTATATTAGGCATATATTGAGGCTTGAATCATGTACCCTGCCAAAGACATGTTCAACTCTTAACCTGTGTTCTTGTGGGTGTGAAGTCATTAATAAATAGGACTCTAGAGGATGCTATTACTAGTTGAGGTGAGGACTCATTCATGAAGAGAAAAACCTAGTGAGATAAGGCCAAATTGAAACAGGGTGCGCTTTAAATCATATGACTGGAATCTTTATAAGGGGAGAAAATTTGGGCACAGTCAGTGGAAGTCAGAAGCTTCAAGTCTGCAGAATTCAGAGGAAAAGATTCAAAGGAGAGAAAGCTGGCCAGGTGATAGAGGCAGAGATGCAAGCCAAGGAATCCCAAGGATTGGGGCAAGCCAGCACCAAAATGCTACAGACTCTGGGAGAAAGCAAACCCTTTCAATATATTAATCTGGGACTTCTAATTCAAAACCTTGAGACAATAATTTCCTATTGTTTAAGCCAACCCATTGTATTATATTTGTTATAGCAGCACTGCAAAACTAAAACAGCATATAAACTAAATAGTGTTTCATTGCAAGAATGATTCTTTGATTACAGGGTGATGAACGCAAGCTGAAAACAGGATCATCTGCAGATAAACTCATGATCATTTACACCTATGTGCTCCTGCCCTGATTCCCAGAGATGTTACCATCATCCTTCAACTCTGTGTATCACCATTACCTGCTCTTGATTTCAATTTTAACTTATTGGATTCCTTTCAATTAGTTGTGCCTCTATGCTGATTGGTAAACTTAAATTCCCAAAGGTTTTCCAATTCCTTGACTGATTTTTCTCAGGATAAAAAATGATAAGCAAATTTTCTGAAAAATTCCAGGGGGGAATCTTACAAAGAAGTACTGATTAGCAGAGCAATCAAATCCTTGGCTTGACTTATTGTATACGATTTGTTGGAACTTCATGGTCCATAGTAGATTGTTAATTCCTTTATAAAACCGTCTTCCTTCGAGTTCAGTGTTTGTATACCTTCCTCCTCTATTAAATCTGGGAACAATGGGCATAGTGTTGGTAGAGGTGGGTTCTTATCACTATGCTCCCAATTTATGGTAATTGCAGGTAACTGATTTTTTTTCAATACATACTGACACTTTTTTTTCAGTACCTACTGACACTTTCAGCACAGTGTATTGTAATAATTAAGAACACAGATGCTGGAGTCAGATAATCTTGTTCATATCCTTGCTCTACCCTTAATTCCTTTATGATCTTTGAGAAGTTATTACTTTGAGAAGTTATTTCATTCCTCTTTGCAGGAAGATGAGATTCATCAGTCTGCTCATCTGTAAAAGAGAGCAGCACTGTAATTTTCCATCCAGATTTTTTTTTCAGATCTAGTTTATGAGTAACAAAATAGTATAACTATACTTAGCTTCCTCCTTGACCCATGCCTCCCCTTGAGAAACCACCATGTAAACATGGGTAGCTACTTTTCCAAGAATTTTCTTTATATATTAATTACATGTTTGTAGCCACAAAAATATAAATTTGAAATCTTTTAAAATATATAAATCTTGTTTTAATCATCATTCTGCAGCTTGCTTTTTCTACTCAAAATTATATGTGTTTTTTGAGATTTCTTGAACTTGAAAAATATAAAACCCACTTATTCTTTTTTTGCTATCTGATCCAAAAAACCTTGATTTTTTTTCTTTTTCCGTCAGCCCTGCCACCTCTGTGCTGGGGCAAAAACCAGCAATCTCAGCTTTTACTTGAGGTTCAGCTGAGCTGGGGGCCTATTTTTAGTAGTCAGAATTTGTTAATTAATTCCATAATTGGAGCTTGGTTGCACTCAGTCTGTTGCTGCTAGTAAAGTCTCTTACCTTTCCCTTCTGGGAAGCAGCCTGTGATGACGATGGGAGCGGGGGTGTGGGTGCCAGCCACCGTGGCTTGGGGAACTCATGGTTCTGGGTGGGCTCGTAGCTGGTCCAGCTTGTCCAGACTGGTGTACACTGTGTTGTCCAGTCACTGAAGTGGCCCCAGCAGTCATTCTCTACTGTTCCTGGTTATTTACTAGCTGCTTCAGAGTACGAACTAAATCCCACACCTTATTCAGCTGCCATCTTGGCTGTATTGGTTCCTTTTATTGAGTTTGGTTTTTAAGATAATTTTTTTTTAATGTAGGAATTGTTGAATCCAAATAAGGAAATACTATGTAGCAGAAACAGAAAACACAAGTGCTGGAGAGGATGAAGAGAAAGAGACACACTTATCCCCTGCTGATGGGAATGTCAAATGGTATAACTGCTGTGAAAGGCAGTTTGGTGGTTTGTCAAGAGCTAAGTATTGAATTGCCATATGACCTGGCAATACCATTGCTAGGTATCTATTCAGAGGACATGAGGGCAGACTCAAATGGACATTTGCACACCAATGTTTATAGCAGCATTATTTACAATTGCCAAGAATTGAAACAGCCCAAATGTCCATCAATAGAGGAGTAGCTAAACAAACTGTGGTATATACATACAATGGAATATCATGCAGTTGTTAAGACAGAATAAAGTTATAAAGTATGTAACAACATGGATGGACCTCAAGGACATTATGCTGAGTGAGATTAGCCAGAAACAAAAGGACAAATACTGTATGGTCTCACTGAAATGAACTGACATTAGTGAATAAACTTGGAGAATTTCAGTCAAGAACAGAGATCATCAGGAGATAGAAATAAGGTAGATATTGGGTAATTGGAGCTGAAGGGATACAGATTATGCAACAGGACTGATTGTAAAAATTCAGAAATGGATAGCACAATCCTAACTAACTGTAATACAATAATGTTAGAATACTGAATGAAGCTGAATGTGAGAATGGTAAACAGAGGAGGCCTGGAGGCACAAATGAAATCACAAAGATATACGATAAAGACTGAGATGGTATAATCTAGGAATGCCTAGAGTGTATAATGATAGTGACTAAATGTACAAATTTAAAAATGTTTTGCATGAGGAAGAACAAAGGAATGTCAATAATGCAGGGTGTTAAAAATAGATGGTAATTAATAATTTAAAACTTTATCTTATGTGTGAAACTAAAGCAAAAACTGCTTATTTGATACAAAATTTAATTTCGACTAGTGCATTTCCTAATATAACTTATAGGGGCAGGTTAATTGAACACCATAAGTGCATGGAACCTTGAGTAGAACATGAGATTTTGTAGGTTTATACAGAGTGATGCCCTGATAAATCCCAGAGTGATTTGAACAGTGAATAAAAGATATTGGCAAAGTCCCCTTGGGGGAATGGTGAGAAAGGGGGAAAATTCAGCTTCCCCAAGTGGAGAATTCTTGATGTTTTCACAAGCAGTGGGGACAACCAAAGCAACAGGCTGAGCCCCCAATCTTGGGATTTGTTCATATAAAATTTACCCGCAAAGGATAGGATATGTCTACTTAAAATTAAGCCTAAGACAGAGCCCCCAATCTTGGGGTTTGTTCATATGAAACTTAACCCCACAAAGGATAGATCAAGCTTACTTAAAATTAGGCCTAAGAGTCACCCCCCCAAGAGAACTTCTTTTGTTGCTCAGATGTGGCCTCTCTCTCTCCAGCCAACACAACAAGCAAACTCACTGCCCTCCCCCTGTCTACGTGGGACATGACTTCCAGAGGTGTGGATCTTCCTGGCAACATGGGACAGAAATTCTAGAATGAGCTGAGACTCAGCACCAAGGGACTGAGAAAACCTCGACCGAAAGGGGGAAGAGAGAAATGAGACAAAATGGAGTGTCAATGGCTGAAAGATTCCAGAGTCAAGAGGTTATCCTGGAGGTTATTCTTACACATCAAATAGATATCATCACCTTTTTAGTTAAGGTGTAATGGAGA
>PVIY010040091.1:0-22623 GCA_004026745.1 Myrmecophaga tridactyla
CCCTTGATGTTAATTCTCAGCTCATTCTAGGGTTTTTCTCAGTCCCTTGATGCTGAGTCTCAGCTCATTCCAGGATCTCTGTCCCACATTGCCAGGAAGGTCCACACCCCTGGGAGTCATGTCCCACGCAGAGAGGGGGAGGGTGGTGAGACTGCTCATCATGTTGGCTGGAGAGAGAGGCCACATCTGAGCAACAAAAAAGGCTCTCTTGGGGGTGACTCTTAGGCCTAAATTTTAAGTAAACTCGACCTATCCTTTGTGGGGTTAAGTTTCATATGAATAAACCCCAAGACTGGGGGCTCAGCCTATAGCTTTGGTTGTCCACACTGCTTGTTAGAATATCAAGAATTCAACTTGGGGAAGTTGAATTTCTCCCCGCTCTCACCATTCCCTGAAAGGGGCTTGCAAATACTTTTCCAGTCACTGATCAAATCATTCTGGGATTCATCGGGGCATAATTCTGGACAAACCAACAAAATCTCATGTGCTACCTGAGATTCCAAGTACTTATGGTGTTCAATCAAACTATCTACATGAGTTATATTAGGAAATGCTCTAGTCAAAATATAAATTTTGTAACAAATAAACATTTTTTGCTTTAGTCTCATACATAAGGTTATATTTGAAAGTATTAATTATCATCTATTTTCAGCACCTTGAAATAATGACATTCCTTTGTTCTTCTTCATGCAAAAACATTTTTAAAATTTGTACATTGTACATTTCACTATTATTATACACTCCAGGCATTCTGGATTATACCATCTTGTGGGTGGTAACTTTTGATTAGACCATTTCCATGGAGATGTGTCTCCTCCCATTCAAGGTGGGGTTGCTTCTGGAGCCCTTTAAGAGGGAACTATTTTGGAAAAAGCTATTGAGCCCATGGAGCCAGAGACCTTTGGAGATGAAGAAAGAAAATGCCCCTGGGGGAGCTTCATGAAGCAAGAACCCTGGAGGGAGAGCTGGCAGACGTTGCAATGTTCACCATGTGCCTTTCTTGTTGAGAAAGAAACCCTGAATATCATCGGCCTTCTTGAACCAATGTATCTTTCCCTGGATGGCTTAGACTGGACATTTCTATAGGCTTGTTTTAATTTGAACACTTTTATGACTTTAGAACTGTAAAATTCCAACTTAATAAATACCCTTCTTGGTATATCACATTCTGGCAGCTTTCAAATTAGAACACATAGGGACACCAGGCCAGGCCTTGTTCTCCATTTTCCCACCCATCTCAATACCCAGAAGGATGTCAAATCTATTCCAGGAGAAGAGAATCATGACAATCTTATCATACAGCTCTTGTTGCAGGTGATAATTTGAAAGTCTAAAACAAAGCCAATGACAGAGATAAAAGGGAACCTGAAACTCATATTCTAAGACTGGATCTCTGCAGGAATCTTCTCAACTGGAACTGAAGTTCCTCAGGTGTGGCCCCGCACCAAGCAAGTTTCTGAGCAGTTAGATTATGGTGGTTCTCGTGGCTGTTGCCTATGAAGAAGGAAGCAGAGAAGAATGTGCCGAAATGGAACATTCAATTTGGCCCCTAGTTGGCAACTGGTCAACTCAAGACACAGCCATTAATGTGTCTTGGTACTTCTCACATTAAACTGAGCCATTTTCCTTTAATTAAAATTAATAGCTCAGTCTTTGGTTGTTTCAGTTTTTGCATATAACTTCCCATAGAACTTTGTGCTCTAGGATTATCTTTCCCCTGTGCCGACTTTAATTTTCAGGACTTAACTGAGTCACATCACAGCAAACAAACACACATGTGTAATTGCTCTGCTGCCCTCCGCCTGGGGGCTCACACAAATGTCACCCAGCAGGAGATGTTTGATACCAATAGCATCTATTGATTGTGCCTATACTGTTTACTAATTTATGGTTATATTCAACTTTCCGAAAATTACTTTTCTGGCAATCCTAGTTTTCCCTTCATGTTCCATTTAATTTAATCAACAACAAAAAACCTTTATCTACTGCCTTGGATATCCCAAGGAACCTATTTTGTGATAGGGATTCAGAGAGGATAAAAAGTGAGTCCTAAACCTGAAGCTGTTGTTGCTATGTTTGTGCAGTTAGGCTTTGAAAAAATTAGTACATCTTTTTTAACATGTTGCAAAACTGCATTCCAAATATGACATGCTCTTGCTTTTATTCATGTATTCAGGGGTGTGAGACAGAAAAATGAGAAAATACTTCTTTAGATTAAAAATGGATTTTATGACATTCCATAATTGGGAATTTTGATTATTTTTATTTTCACATATCTTTCTCAAAGTTTTTTTTTGCAGATTCTTTGAGACACCTGATTCTAAATAAAATCTTCTTTTTTCTTCCATTTATACTTTTGGGAAAAAATTTTCTAAGCTTTTATTCATATATCTAAAACTCACCCAAAGTAAAGATTGCCACAAACTTTTCTCTTCATGTTTCGCATACAGAGGTTGATCTTTCCTGACTTTTTATTCTCAGAGCCAGGATAATAATAGAGGCCTCCATAGCTATGGTAGAAAAGAAGAATAAGTTATATTGTGGGACTTACAGCATATTTTTATGATAGAATTAAAAGACAGAAAAATTGTGCTGATGAACAATTAGAAGTTTTCCTCCATAAATTCTGGGTCTTATAATATGAGCCAGTGACCGATATTGACCCACAGTCTAGCTCCTGCAATAGATCAGGGGCTTTGCTCTATTGCCCTGAGTTTTTTGTTTTTTCCCAAGTAACCAAAGGCTTGCCTTTCCTTTATTCTGTGACAACCAGATGACCAGGTTTTCTTTTGTTCTCTGATCACTGTTGGTGCTCCAACTTCAGGACTATTTATGATTTTAAAGGCCAAGGAAACTCTTAAATGACGAGATTAAAGTGAATGTCACTGCTGAGAAAATCTTACTTCATCACCGTTCTGTAACATCTGCTCTACTGCAGGAGAGCAGACCGTAGAGGGATGAGAAGAACGAATGTGTAATAAGAGCCTGTTTCGTAGTGTGGAATTCGCTGCCTCTGTATTTGCCCACCATGTTACAATGGAGGTATCCACAACCCTTTTGGGCGGAGCAGGTCTTCATTTATCTGTTGTCTACAAAGCCTGGGGGGCTGAGTTGCTGCTGTCATGGGAGCTGCAATGGGCAGCTGTTGTGAAGAACTGTGTGTGTGGGTGTTGTGTGTGTGTGAATGACAGAGAGAGAGAGAGAGAGAGAGAGAAGGAGGGAGGGAGACACACACACACACACACACACACACACACACACACACACAGAGAGAGAGAGAGAGAGAAAGAGAGATTTGATGGTGGGACAGAAGGCATTGCTTTCCATTCACTGGAAATCTAAAGAAATGATGCCTTGGGAACTCTAACAGTGTATTTGAGGTGATAGCTTCGTGGCAAATTAATTTCTCAGTGCCTTCTGGTCTGGGCTTAGACAGCCAGGTCCTTCTCCCCAACTCTTCAAGTCTTGTGAGAGTTGAGGGCACCCTTTAGGGATGAGAATCCCAGGGCTAAGTTGTGCCAGAGGAAAGGGGCTTAACTCTAGTCTTCAAAGTTTATTGGCTTTAAAAACTCTGGAGAATATGAGTCAAAGTTATTTTTAAGTTGGTAGTCATCTTCTGTGGCAAACTTGACAAACATGGAATTTTTCCATGTTTTTTAAAAAATTTAAATTAGTTCTCAGGGTCATCAAATAACACCTCCATGGAGCTGCTCTCAGGGAGAATGAAGAAGGGAGGGAGATTGGACGCTGATTAATCTGTTCAAAATTGATTAAAAGGTGCTAAGCTGTAATTGGTTGTAACTGTACTTCTGAATTGCCACTACTCGAATGAAAATTTGTGCCTAATGAGTTTTGATGTAATTAGAAAAGAATATTCTAAAAAGCGATATAGTTTCGATTCCAAAGCACGGTGACCTGTGCAGAGTGCATGGATTAAAGCCGAGGTGGTGATCCGTCCCTCTTTCCACTGCTCTGCTGGGTACCTTGTGGGGGCAGGTGAGTTTTTAGACTGTATAACTGGGGTGATTTTTTTTTCTCAAAGGGAAATCCAACTCAATGGAGTGAATAAGTGTTAGCAAGTTCATGCCCTCCTGATACCATGGAAACCCATTTAAGGGAAGAAACAGTAAAAATCTATGAATCCAAAGGCAAAGCAGAGAGAACTGAGAGAACATTCTGGAACTGGCAGTGCTATCCGTGATAGAAAGTGATAGACAAATTGGAAGAAATCAGCTAAGATGTGTAGCAATGACACTGCCTCTTCTGATCCTTCATCATGGGGTTGTTAAGGGCTGAAAGCAGCTGTGGAAAGCGAGGGGAAGTACAGGTCAGGTTAACTTGGCCTTTTAAATTTTTGGCCCTTTGAGTTCAATTTTGGAAGCCCGAACAAATCCATTATCTCAATATAAAAATGTCTGTGACAATGAAGAGACGCTCTGTATGTTTTGAACCTCTTGATCTATCAGACAATTCACCAAACCAGGTGGGAAAGTCTTCAAAACCATCCCTTTCTTCCCTAATGTTGCCCATTAGCTTCGAAGGCTAGGTGTTTAGGAGACTTGTCAGAGTGCAGAAGAAATAACTTGAACTTTGTAATCATAAAGATCTGACTCGAATGTGGTTCTGCACATGTGAATTGCTTGGCAAGTCAGTTGCCTGACTTCTCTGAACCTCTGTTTCACATACAAAGTGGGAGTAGTGATATTTATTATGCAGCTGCGAGGATGAAAGGAGGGTATGCATGCATTTAAAGTGCCTGGCACAGTTCCTGGTACACATAGGGGATAAACAATTGACATTATTTTTGTTGATTGACTTGAAAAGTGAGTTCAGAGGAGTAACTTAAATGGATTCTTTCATATAGAAGCTGTGTGACTCTGGTCAAATTACTCACCTCTCTGTGACTCATTCGTATTTTTAATATGGGTATACTAAAGTATCTCTTGGGGTTGTCGTGAGGAAAAAAGTGTGGGATAATCTATATGAGGTATTATGTGGCAAATAGCAAACGTTCAGTATATTATTCTTTTTAAAAAATATTCATTTTTTATTGGTATATATTATATTTTCACATACCATGTAATCATCCAAAGTGTACAATCAATGGTTCACAATATCTTCATATAACTGTACATTTATCATCACAATCACCTTTTTTTTCTTTATTGTGAAAAATAACATATATACAAAAAAGCAATAAATTTCAAAGCACATCATAACAATTAGTGGTAGAATAGATTTCAGAGTTTGGTATGGGTTACAATTCCACAATTTAGATTTTTAATTCTAGCTGTTCTAAGATACTAGAGACTAAAAGGATCATTCTCAATATAACGTTTCAGCAATCATATTCATTTGTTAAACCGTACCTTCTCTGTATAACTCGCCATCACCTTTGATCTTTCTCCCTTTCTTTAGGGGTATTTGGGCTATGCCCATTCTAACTTTTTCATGTCGGAAGGGGCTGTCAATAATATGGGATAAGGAGATGGAGCTAGTTGATGTTTTAGAGAGGCTGGGCCCTCAGCATTTCAAGACTTATCACGTCCAGCGACCCATCTAGAGGTTGTAGGTTTCTGGAAAGCTACCCTAGTGCATGAAACCTTTGTAGGATCTTATATAACACCCTAGGTGTTCTTTAGGATTGGCAGGAATGGTCTTGTTTGGGGTTTGGCAAGTTATGATAGGTAGCAATGTCTAACTGAAGCTTGCATAAGAGTCACCTCCAGAGTAGCCTCTTGACTCTATTGGAACTCTCTCAGCCACTGAAACCTTATTTGTTACACTTCTTTTCCCCTTTTGATCAGGAGGCATTGTTGATCCCATGGTGCCAGGGCCAGACTCATCCCTGGAAAACATCTCCCATGTCTCCAGGGAGACTTTCACCTCTGGATGTCATGTCCCACATGGTGGGGAGGGCATTGTTTTCACTTGCAAAATTGGGTTTAGAAAGAGAAAGTTCACATCTGAGAAGAGGTCCTCCAGAAGTCACGCTTAGGCATACCTGTAGGTAGGCTAAGCTTCTCTGCTACATAAATAAACATCACAAGAGCAAGCCTGAAGATCAAGGGCTTGGCCTATTGATTTTGGTGTCCCTAATGTTTGACACAGTATCAGGGGTTTCCCTGGTCGTAAAGTTTGATAGTTCCATAATTTTTCTCCTTTCTCTTAAGGGACTTCGCTGATACTTTTTGATTATCTATTTAATATACTCTGGGATGTATCCAGGCATTACATTAAGCTATACAGGACAGTGTATTATTTTTAATAGTTATTATTTTTAGTACTAGCTACTAATAAAAATAGTGAAATACTTTTTTTTCCCACTCAATAGTGAAACCACTAGGATGAAATTGTTGATCCCACAGTGCCAGGTCTGGATTCATCTCTAGGAGTGATCTCTCACGTCGCCAAGGAGACTTTCACCCCTGGATGTCATGTCCCACGTAGTAGGGAGGGCAATGATTTCACTTGCAGAGTTGGGCTTAGAGAGAGTGAGGCCACATCTGAGCAACAAAAGAGGTCCTCCAGAAGTAATTTTTATATAGGTAGTCTAATTTTCTCTGTGACCTACATAAACGTCACAAGAGTAAACCTCCTGATCGAGGGCATGGTCTATTGATTTGGGTGTCCCTAAAGTCTGACACAGTATCAGGGGATTTCCTGATGGTAAGGTTTAATAGTTCCATGTTCTTTCTTCCATCCCTCAAGGGACTTTGCCAATACTTTTTGATTATCTGCTTAATATGCTCTAGGATGTATCCAGGCATTACAATACTCTATACAGTATTAAAGGACCTCTTTCTTATTCTGGGCTCCCCTGTGTTTCAGTTGTTTAAATGAGCTATACAGAGGATAGGCTGAATTAGATTATGTACTACAGAAAATTTCAGTTCCAGACCAAATCAACCTTTCTTCCATTGGTCTCAAAGAGTATGTGTGGTTCTGAAATATAGACACTGTCTTCCTTACCTCTGTGTTCTGAATTACTTTAACCCCATCCTGATTGGCTTCGTTCTTATCTCTAAGTATCAGGTTATATATATATAAAACAGCCTTTCAAAATCTAGAAATAATAATCATCACTCTGGACTTAACGTGTCTGCTCTAAAAGCTTACAATCTAGGCCCCTATTTTCTTATAAGCATTTTCTAAAGGTGACCATAGCATCCTTGTTCTTTTGTTTCTGGCTTATTTTGTCTCACCAAATGTCCCACATGTTCATTCACATGGTTGCATACCTCATGACTTTGTTCCTTTTTGTTACAGTACAACCTTCATTCATCGTTCGTCAATCTTCTTCTCCGTCAGTGCATCCTTCAGCCACCTGCATTCATTGGGCATCATGTAGAGGGCCCAAAATCCACAGTCCACCAACACTCTCAATTTTAGATAATTTCATTGTTTCCAAGAGAAAGAAAACCAATAACACATCCTCGCGAAATACAAAATCTAAACCTCCTCTTAACTTTTATCCCTCCCCCCATTATTTGCCTCTGCTGTTGCTGTGGTAGTGCTGATGCAATAGCAGTTTTCCCCCGTACCCTGGACTTAAACACTCCTTATACAAGAATCATAACTTTGAAGTAATTCTTGCGAGAGTTCATATTTCTAGTGTTAATCAGTGGGACATGTAGGTCTATACAACCCCTTTCAATCTTGTTCATCTTCAGTATGGTAATATTACTTACATAAAAGAGTTATTTTCATTGCTAGATAATTAATATTAATAATGCTGCAGTGCTACCAGTATTAAACCAGGAAATGTACAGACAATCTCCTAAATTCCCACAGTAGGGCTATGAAAGGGATGAAATGGACAGGCAAAGATTAGTTTTGTTTAGCATATTTGATCATAGTTCTTAACTATGAGTTTAAGTTAAAGATCACACATAGGTGAGATTCCTATACCAAGGGGATGGTTATTTTGATATTAAAACTATTTTTCTTTTATATCTTGAAAATAGCAGTTGTTACAATGTGCAAAAATAAACTCATTGAAAACAAACCACAAAAAAAAAAATTAGTGAACCAACCAGCATTTTAAAATATTAAAACTTACTTATAAACCTTTTAAAATAGGTTTTAATAATGTAGAGCAACATTAACATGTGATTGATTGGTTGGAATGATTTGGTTGCTACTTTTTATAGTTTGATACTGGTGGTTTATGTATTAATTGAATTCAGGCTTGAAACACCATGAGCAGCAAAGCCTAAGCATTATGTTATTCTGCTTTTTAGATAGATGACGTTGGCTTTGATGCTGCCTCACTGCGGAGAGGCTGTTTTCCTCTTAGTTCCAACCATAGATGTTCATTGAGTAGTTCATTTTCTCTGTCACAGGCATGAGGGTTTGATGCTGAATGACAAAATGCAGACTATAGACCTTCCTTTAGGAGCTTCCAAGTCAAGACACTTCACAAAGAAAATGTTGGAAAATGTAAAGGAAAATTAAAAAGGTATCTTTATCATCTTTCAAAAATAATCACTCTTTAAGGCTACTCTGGTTCCTTCATTTTCTGTAGTTCTGCTATTTTCCATCCAGCAACAAAATAAGATTGACTTCTTTAGGAGACAAGCAATGGAAAGAATTCTATTAGGACCGAGAGGTGGCAGGTAGACAAATTATAGGCAAGAAATGCTTGGTGATGTTCAGTCAATGTGCTGTCCAGGGTAACTGATATGTTCATAGGCCATTCATTAAAAACAGTGGCCAGAATGTGATTACATCCTACCAATGAGAAAGTGATGAAAAATAACTATTAAATTGACCCTCAACTTTTCCTTTCCTTGAGTCTCTTGATCTTTAAATGATGGAGACTTCAGGTCTTATTGCAGCAGTAGACTTACTGCTTCTTTAAGAAGTGTGTACAAAAGAAGAAGGAAAAGTAGGCTTGTGTCTCCCAAGAGAGAAAAGCCAAATGCTACTGCCTCCCAAATGCCAAATCCAATGAGTCTGTTTAGTCTGCAAAGTTGACTTCCCTACAACATTTAATACTGAGGACCACTCCCTGCTTCAGATACTGTGCTCTCTTGGGTTCTTCACCCAGCTCTCTCTTGCTCTTCCTTCTGCCTCTCTGGCAGCAATCTGCTCTGCAGGTTCCTCTTCTTTTCTCTTCTATTCTCTCCTACTAAGAACTTGGTGTTCCCCAAGTTCTTGCCCTTGACCTTCTCTCCTCTTTCTACACATTCTCCACTGCCTCTAAGGGCCCTGCAGAATAGGCACACAGCGAGGACAACTAGAAAACATGCAGGCTCAAGTACTTTGTAAGGTATACAGTGGAGTAAAATCATGCATGCATTTGACCCACATACATTCAACTATATGTGCACAGCAAAGACAAAAAAACAAGTTTGTAAATTCCCAGAAAGAAGAAGATGGGAAGTGCTATTCTTCTGTGCCTAGGGTCATCTTAGTTTGCTTTTTCTGCCCATCAGGTACCTTGGATTGAATATGAGAAAGGGGTGTGAAGATGAATTTATTTGTATGTGCATCACAGCCCCTAATTATAAGCCAAACTGATGCCCAACACAGTAAACAGCAGTCTATTCAGATGCAGAAGGAAAAATTGCCTGTGTCAGCATTATTAAGAGAAATTTTTTTGTGTGCCATACATCTTTTACAGGTGATGTAACAAATTTGACTAAGTGCAATTTTTGTTCTATGAGATGACTTAACCTAGAATAAGATGGACTCTCACCATATATAAGTAGCAGTTGTGATTATTACAGTAGAAAGGTAAAGGAGGAAATTTAAAGGTCTGATGAAAAGAACATGGAAAAATGACCTTGCTTAGTTTCCAAATTTCTTTTAAAAGATAGTTGCCTATTAATTATTATCTTGATCTACTTGTACAGCCCACCCCCATTCCCAGCCCATAACTGTAAAGCTCTGTGAGTTACCCAGCAGTCCTAACCCCATCTGAAAACAGCTATGCTATTTATTTCCACAGGGCCTAGACATGAACATTTATTGCTCTTCTCTCTGCATTTTTCCTTTCCTCTTGCATTTAGAGTTTTAAGTTTGAAAATGCTCTATTGCCTCAGGATGTATCAGGTCAAATTAACAGAACATGCAAGGCTGACCCAAAAACCTAAGCAGTCAACTAATGCTAAGTGAACCAGAAAGAGGGCTCTTCTCCTGAGGGATATGTCTGCCTTAAAAGAAGTTTCATGTACCATGTTCTGAAAACAGGGAAAAAACAAAAACAAAAACACCCTCCCAAATGTACAGATTAGAATTTACTTTGGAACCAAGGAAGAGATTTATGGTTAGACGGAGAAACAGAAAACTCTAAATTCAGAATTTTTATGCTAAGTAAGATTAGATAGTATATTTTCATAAAATCACCTTGATACAAATAGAATGTGTTTATTATGTTAATAACCTTCTGTTGCATAAGATTAGTTCTTAAATCACTTTCTTTATCATTCTTCCAAAAAAAAAAAGCCTCAAACCTCAGAGTTTCAAAAGTTAGTGCAATTGGAAAAGATGTCAGTGAAACAAAACAGAGGGTTTTGGTCAGGCTTAACAATGATTTTGCTAATGGACGCTTACTTAGTACTTAGATTTTGCAAGGCACTCTTCCTTCCTTCCTTCCTTCCTTCCTTTTATTCTCCATCCATTCATTCATTCACTCCTTCAATAAATATTTCTTGGGTACATACTGTGTGACAGTTACTCTGTTAAGTGCTGGGGGATTTACAAAGAAATGTAATACTTGCTGTACATAATCTGTGTCATAGATCAAGATGAGGCTGTCACCATAAAGTCATGTACACATGAAAATATTGTACCAATTCAAGGCTTCTAAAATAAGCACTGCAGCTAAGTTCCATAAAGGCTCAGGAAGAAAAAACAATAATGGACTGTAAAGAAAAATTAAGGGGAAAAGAAATTTGTGTTAAGTATATAGATATTTGTAGAGTTTATATAGTTTCACAGGTAAGAAATGGTGAACAGATGTGATCTGCTTGATATCAGTGAAATAATGGGCACAGTTTAGAAATGAAAGACTTTGACTTAAAGTTATTGTATCATAGTCAATTACAAAATTTGCATTTAAATACCTTTGGAGGACAAAACTCCTAATGGACATTAAACTATTTCCTTCACCCCATATTAGATCATAGTTAAACAATGAAAGTGCACTTACAATTAATAGGTACTTACTACATTACATTATGATTTTTGCTTAACATTGTCTCATATAGAGTTTACATACTTACTGTGGTTGGCTACTTAACTGTTGATTGTATTAAAATAGTGATAGTTTGCTTAGCATGTTTTTAATCAGGCATTTGAGTTTTATTATTTTCTGTAATAAATCATATTTGATTTTATTTGGAGATTTCCTTACAACTGTTAGGATATGTAGTACAGTTCAAGTGGCGTAAACACCTTATTTTATATAGTGCTAGATTGCCTTTCAGAAACATTGATGGTGTTGCTAGGAATGTATGAACATTCCTCCATCCTCAGTCATTTTGATTTTATTATTTTTATTTATATTGACTAATTCTGGGAATCATTAAGAGTAACTTACGGTTGTTCTCATTTCAACTTCTTTATTCCTCCTTAGGAAAGCTGTGGATTTTTTCGATGCTGTAGCTGGGGAGTGCAGCTGGTTTGGTGGGGACAGCTGTTCTTCTATAACCGGGAAGGCCAAGTTTTCTAGAAGAAACTTGTGTATGGGCCATGGGCTGGGAAACCAAAGGTCGTGCTTTGCTTGGGATATCCTGGTCTAAACCTGCTGTCCCACGTAATTAATTTTTTCTCCTTTTACTCTCACAAATGTGTCAGTCTGGAAGATAAATTATATAGTCACCGTAGACTTGAGAGGGGGGTGGCCCCACCTGGTCGGTAGATGTGTTAAATCAGCCCATGTTCAAGAGGTGCCCGGGGAGCTCCCTGCCAGGTGGTCTCTGTCCCAGCTCTGCTTTTCCCATGTGATGGTTTACTGACTGGATTTTTCCATGAAAAAAATTGTATCTTCATTCTTCCATAATTTTTTTTTTAGTTCTAATTCCCATTCTATTTGTCTATGATGATACCTTTCATTTACTTCAGAGTCTAGAATATACCTTACTTCTACAGAACCAGGAAGAAGTGTCATATACTAAAATTTTAAAAGAAAGTTAAAAGTAGAAAAATCCTAGATGATGAGCTTAACTGATTAAAGTCTTTAATCCCAAGTTCATAAAAAATAATAGTAGTCAGAAGAATGAATATATAGTTTTTTAAGTTGAACTCCGATCATTTAATAGAGTACATTGTATGACATCATTTATGGATCTAAGTTAATTCACCTCCAAGCTAACATTTAATATTTAGCATGTTAGATTTTACTTTTAAATCAGTACAAAGGGGACTTTTTATTTATTTATTTATTTTGCATGGTCAGGCACTGGGAATCAAACCCAGGTCTCTGGCATGGCAGGCAAGAACTCTGCTGGCTGAGCCACCATGGCCCGCCCTGAAGGGGACTTTTTAGAACATTGTCCTTTGATGTATATCCATTAAGCACTTATGTCAGATGGAAAAATAAGCTTTGGTACTCTTTACAGATTCCAGGGAGTGATAATTAGATGTTGATTAAAGTCAGGCAACAAAGGATGTATCATTTGAAGATGACATCAGGTAATAAACCAAATGCTTTGCTTAGTCTCATAGCTACCACTCTTTGGGAGACAAGAGAACAAAATCTCCCACATACCAAAAAAAAAAAGTGTTTCTTCTATCTCAATAGATAAGAATGGCAGACATTTTAAATGGGACTTTAATGGGTTCTTGTGGAAAGTCATAAAATTTTTGGAGGAATGACCTTGGAATCTCATTCTTAGCGGTTTATCAATCAGGTAGTTGGTGCTGGTGGTTCTCACTCCACACCTCCCAGAGGGTGGGTATATGATACGTGTAGCTTTTCAGGGAGCATCCACAATTTTCATCAGATTCTGAGAAGTGGCTTTAGGCCTCTGTAATTCCAAACCAATAGTCCAGTCCCTTCATTTTTAAATGAGATTCCTAATCAATAAAGAGGAAAGGTGACTTGTTCAAGCTAAAACACTGATTAGTGAGAGAACCAAGACCAGAACCTGGGTTTCTCGACCCTTTCCATTCTAGTCTGCTGCAGACAGTGCCTACACCTGTTTTTGATAGGAGCTTATATTCCCTTCTGCCTCTCAAAGGGAAAGGGTAGCTGTGGTCTTGGGCCAACCCTAGGCAAAAGTGTGAGCAGATGAATTTGGCTTTTGGCAGTTTACCTTGCCTGTTTCAGCACCCATCCCGAATCTTATGCCTACTTAAGTCTCTTGAGTGTTACTATGTTTCACCATCTGGTCCTACCAGTTTACTATTGTAGTCACTTGTCACCAGCCTTGTTGAGTATCTCCTTTATGCCAGGTTGAGTGTAGAGTGCTGGGAATATAAACTTTCCCTGTTGTGTGTTCTCTCTGATCTCCTTTTTTCATGTTAACAGATAATCTCTCTGCATATCAAGTAAAAAAAGAGGTGCACAATGGTTTTCTGGGACCACTGCCTTCACCCCATGGTGTGGATTAGAAGGGAGAGAATGTCTTTCATTTAACGTGGGGTGGGAAAAGGAGGCAATGGTTGGCTAGCGTGAGAGATAGTGTTGTTCTGCCCAACAGGCAAGGAAGAGAGATGTCTGAGAGCATTCAGAAAAAATGGTGGTGTTTGAGAATTGTTCTCTGCTTCTAACCCATTAATCTTTGCTTCTTCATATTAGGGAGTCATTTGGTTAATGAATTCTTATACATTTAAAGCATTGCTTGCTTCTGCTTAGGATCCTGATCAAACCGTATTTGGGTAGATGTGGCATCTAGTGAAGCTAGTAAGCACTGGTTTATTAAGGGCTCAACTCATCTGTCTCCTGGAAGCTTAGAGCAATATTTACTGGACAGAGTTCTTTTCATTTTGAAGATGGTTATAATTGATACCAGACAATGACCAAATTCATCAGATGGCCTTCTCCATTCATTATCATGACAACTGGAACGAATTATTCTGCCATGCCACAGCCCATTCGATTTACATGTATTGACACTCTCTTGACATCTAAGCCATTTTGGGGTGATTACTTTCCCATTTGATAGGAGTAAGGGGAGGGGAGAGGTTGGCAGTCCATTTGTGGCTTGGCGTCCAGATAGACTCTCAGAGCCCTTGTTCCTTTGGCTGATTCATTGTCACAACTTAGAGAAGGAAAAGCGGCTCTTTATGATAACAAGCATATGACAGGGAGCACCTGTTTCCTTTCTGGAGACTTTCTTAAATGTATCCTAATAAAGAGAAAATGGATATTACCTGCACTTTACTGAATTTCCATTTCTCTCATTGCTCTGAGGCACTTGTACTATTTAAGCTGGAGTTTATCTTCCTGGAGAAAAAGAAGCCTAGCATTGAGGTGATAACTCTGAAAGCATATAAAAGACATAGTTGCAGCAATATCTGGAGTGATGGTTTTATGTTTTAGAGTTGGAACTATGTTTTCAGACAAACTCTTATTGAAAAGTCCAGTATATAAAAGCTAGAAAGTAGAAAAGGGCTGGGAAATCTGGAGTCCTGCTTAGCTTCCTCCTCCAACCCCTGAGGATTTCTTAGGGCAACACTTGAAAACCCACAGAGCTACATTATTTCTTATCTTTTGTTTTACAATGGAGTTGTTTGGGAATTATTTTAATCTGCTTTATTTTGGTTGTGTGATCATGACTGACTATTTCACACATGGGAGCATGAGGTAGTTTTGCCAGCTTCATGCAGCTGTTAAGTAATAAAAGTAGGCTTAGTCCTCAAGTCCCCTGACATACAGACCATTGCATTTCCCATAATTCCTGGGCAAATAATGCTAGATGTTCAACAGCTTTGTCTGACAAATGCCAAGAAAATTATTGGGAAGATGATATATATAGTGAGCACTGATTTTAGTTATCTCTGAGTCATAATTTGTAACTCTATCTCAGCCATTGTTATTCATTTATCTTAGTGGTTTTCTGTTATGTTTTATTTTTGTTGTAACATTTTTTCCCCTAAGCTTCATTAAGGTAACAGTTACAGATCGCTATTCACAACCAGAACCAAGAATGTCTAATTTGATCATTATAAATAGAGAAACCCAGTGGGAATCTGCCAAACCACGGGCAATATTACATGGCCTTGCAACCTCTTCCTACATTGTTAGCTATGTGTATTGATAGATATTTACATTTTAAAATATATGCAATATATGCTTATAAACAATGTCAACACATTGAATAAAAATCAAATATATGATTTACAGTCAATATTTGACCATTCCAGGGGAGCTTCCTTTGGCATTCCTTTTCCTTACTCAATCTCAACAAAGCAATGAGGCAATAAATAGCCATACAAATTAAGCATCTTTATCCATTTGAAAGACAACTGTTGATATATGTTAGATATTAAGATCAGAAGTATTTGTGATCATAAAGAAGGGAATCATAAAGAAGATCCATAAGTTTCAGGGATGGGGGTGAACACATGATACAGTCAAGTTGGAAACCCAACTTCTGGTCAATGGGTCCTTGCAAATAGAGAAAAACAAGAGTCATGAAGTTGTAAATATGAAAAATGGCTCTGGCCCATCAGGGTTGTGTCCTCTTTGCTGCTCTTGATCCTCTCCTGCCCTTTTCTCTGCTCTTTTCTCACAGATCTATGCTTTCCAGCTCACTATCTAATTCCTGCAAGAGAGTCATCTGAATAAAGAGGCTTAATGTTGAGTGACTCAAGAAAGGGAGCTGTTTCTGGGGAATGTTTGTGTTCTAATAGATTTCTAAAATAATGCTAATAAACAACTTTCTAAGACCATCAGAATGCATCCCTAAAATTAATGGCAGGTTCAGGAATTGATATTTGGGTATGGAGAGCCACCAAACCTGCTGGGTGAGGTAGGGAAACCCAACCCAACACAGAAGGGTTAGTCTGAGGCCTTTAGAGTAATTGTCAAAGAAAATTCAGAGAAAATTAGTTTAAAACATTGGGGATTTACTTGTGTATAGGTGTATGGGGAGAAAGAAGCCTCTGTGAAACCACTGTCTCCAACCAAAAGTACAGATCAGACTCATGAAGACAAAAACCATGAGATTTCACAAGGATAAAGTAATTTGTTCAAACAAATCTTTAATAACAAAGATTGGTCAGTTTCAGTGGAGTTCAGTGTGGCCCAATTGCTGAACCTTGAGTCTGTTTGTGAATTTTAGGAATTTGCTGGACAATCAAGACTCTCAGATGAAGTCCAGATAGTTTTGTTGTGTCACAGACCACAGATAGTACAAAGTTCTCCATCAGGCTGTTTTTCTGCTGATTCTGAAAAGTTTTCTGAGAAGTGGTTGTTGCACTAGTTCTGTCTTCTGAGGCATTGGCCACTTGCTGTGTATAATTTCATGGATCTTCTTGACTTGGGGTTCTGTGAGTCTTCAATTTCTTTTAAGCCCAGGTCACATCTTCCGCAGGATTTGTTCCAAATGACCTTGTGCTTATAGGGTTGCAAGATGATTCAGTGTGTGCTTCCATCCATCTCCCTGTCTTGGGCTCCCCATTTTTATCCTTGTCCCACCGCAGCATCCTGGTACTCTCATATTGTCCCTGTCTATCCAAAGAAACACAGTTAGGACCTGTCTCTCAAGACAGCTTTTGATTACTCAAAATAAATTCCTCCCCAATAAAATGTATTGGCTTTCTATTTAATTTTTCCAGAGCATAGCTTTTTGCTCTCCAAATAATTGGAGCTCAAATTTCTGGCTATTAACAAATATGAAGAGACTATTAATGAAGCTGTCTAAATATATTACCACTTCCTAAACATATTTTAAAGGAAAATTTCTTGGGATGAATGCCTTAGTCTCACAGAAATAATTATGTTGTGCTGCATCTTTTGGGCACTGGGGCAAGACCAATGGAAGTGTCATTTTTTTTTTTTAAACAATAAAAACAGCTACCGATCCCTGAGTAATCTCTATATCCAGATCTGAATTAAGTGCTTTTTTTTTTTTGCATGGGCAGGCACCGGGAAATGAACCTGGGTCTCCAGCATGGCAGGGGAGAATTCTGCCTGCTGAGCTACAGTTGCAGGACCCAAATTAAGTGCTTTTTAAATGATATATTTTTCAAGTGTCACTAGCATTTTATGAAGCTGATATTATTTCTGTTTTTACAGATAGGGAAAAAAAAAAAGCCAGAAATGAAAAGTAGGCTGTCTAGGTCGCATAGCCAATAAAGAGCAGAACTGTAAAAAGAATTTAACCTCTACAATTTAATGTCTTTCAGCAAAAGGTTTTTCAACAGTGAAATCAAATTAGAATATAGAAATTGACCTGTTATGCCTAGATAGGCTGTTCCTTAGGGCTTGCCCTTGGGCCCTTTTTTCCATGAAGATATTTTACTGAATTTGTTCTGCTATCTGGATCTGTGAGGCTTAGAAACTTAAGGAATTAGGGGAAGAAAGGAGATGGTTAGCTTCCTGTTAAGTTTTCTCATCACCTGTTGGCTACATCTTGGATCTCTGACCTAAGCCTACCTTTTCCTGGCCATATATAGCAAATCTAACTGAGAACTTTAAATATTTGTTTTACTTTATAATTGAGAAAGAAGATCTAGTAAGAATGTTTGTTCTGAGTTGTGTTTACTTTAAACCAAGCAAGTTAAATTTGAGCTCTCAGGATTTTATTACAATAGTCTTTGTTACACTAGTTCCTTCTCTATTGGCCCTTTGGTTTACTATAGTTGTGCTGCCTTGTGGTTATTTCCCACTTTTCAGCTAAAGTTCTTATGTCTTCAGATTTTCGTTTACTCATCTTCCCTTTCCCCGGTCTGAGGCATGAGGGCAGAGTCAATCTCAAAACCAAGAGTTCTTAGTGCAAGGAATTCATATGTCAGTGCTGAGTAAATGCTAAGTTAGCACTCCTTCACTCTCTTCCACCCACCCTACCCCAACTAAGACCCTCAGTTTTATGAGTGGCCGGTTCTGTCATTCACATGGACCTTAGTCACAGAAGATGGCAGACTTGATGATAGCTTAACCTTCTTGGGACTATTTACATTTTAGAAAAGCAAATTGTGCCAGTTTGAAAGGATTTATGTACCCTAGAAAAGTCATGTTTTAATCCAAGCCAATCTTTTGTGGGAGCAACTGTTTTTCTTAAACCCTATTTAGTGCTATATGTTGGAAACGTGATTAGATTATCTCCATGGAGATGTGACTTGCCCAATGGTGGGTATTAGCTTTTGCATACAGGGAGATGTGACTCCACCCATTCCATGGGGGTCTTGATTAATTTACTGGAATCTTCTAAAAGAGGAAACATTTTGGAGAGAGTCTCTTTTTAAAATGACGAGAGTGCCATGAATCAGAGAGCCCACGTTGCCAGAGACCTTTGGAGATGAAGAAGGAATACATCCCTAGGAGAGCTTCATGAAACAAGAAGTCTGGAGAGGAAGCTAGCAGACATCACCATGTTTGCCATGTGACTTTCAGGTTGAGAGAGAAATCCTGAACTTCATCGGCCTCTCTTGAGTAAAGGCAACCTCTTTTTGATACTTTAATTTGGACATTTTTGTAGACTTGCTTTAATTGGGACATTTTCTCAGCCTTACAACTGTAAAATAGCAATTTATTAAATTCCACTTTTTAAAAGCTGTTCCATTTCTGGTATATTGCATTCCAGCAGCTTGAAAACTAGAACACAAGTGTATCACACTAAATGAACTTGTAAAGGTGGAGCTTGAGGCAAAACAGTATTACGTTGGAAGGATTTTACTCAGGATTTTATTATTTTTTAAAATTTCAGTTCTTATAATTTTTAACTCCACAATTTCTATTTTGTTCTTCTTTATAGTTTCTATCTCTTTATCAATATTCTCTATTTGGTGAGATATTAGTTTCATGCTTCTCTTTGGTTTTTTAGGCATGGATATTTTTAGTTCTTTGAATATAATTAAAATAGCTGATTTAAAGTCTTTTTCTGGTAAGTATAGTCTCTGAGCTTCCCGAAAGGTCATTTCTATTGATTGCTTTTATCCCCTGTGTATGGGTCACGTTTTCTCCCTTTGTATGTCTTATAATTTTTTTCTTGAAAACTGGAAATTTTAAATAATATAATGTGGCAACAATGGAACTCAGTTTAGTCCCCTTCCCCAGGGTTTGCTGTCATTGCTGTTTGTTGTAGTCATGTTGGTTGTTTGCTCAGTGACTTTTGTGAACCAGTTCTGTATAGTCTATGTTCTTTATCATGTGTCACATTTGAAGTCTGCTCAGTTAGCTTTATCAGCTAAAGATTGGACAGAAATTTTCTTAAATTCATGGAACCAATAAGTCTCCCAGTCTTTGTTGAGGGACTTTGTGTGTATTGGAGCAGACTTGCAATACTCAAGCAGTTGACAGCTCTGCCTTAGCCTTCACTTCCTGCTTTCTCAGAACCTCAAGGTCCACGAGAGGTGAAAGCTTTTAGGGTTTTCTCATGTCTTTCCTGGGCTTACACACAGTCCTAAGCATGTGCATGTTCTTCTAGGTTCCCAGGAGTAGGTTAGAGATTTACAGGGCCCTTATGGGCATCCCACTGTCCAGCTTTTCCTTTTAAGCTTTTCGGTTAGTTTAATGTTTGCCCCATCTGCTCCACCACTTTAGGTAGCTAGGAAGTTAAATTATTGCTTGGAATTATCTTTGACAAGTGTCCACTCTCTACCCTCACCAGGAAATAAGGTTTCTTACACTAGGTGAGCTCCTGTAAATCTAAGGTAGATAGTTTTGCACCTGGAGTCCTCCAGGGAACCACCAGAAGGGTCAAATAATGACAATTCTCTGGGAATGTGGTTTTGAATGAGCTTCAACTTTCTTTGCTTCCCCTGGTGTCTGCCAGGTTGCTGGTTTTCAATGCAAATGTGGGCTGTTAGTTTCTGTTTTGGTTTGCTAAAGCTGCCAAATGCAATATACAAGAAATGGATTGACTTTTACAAAGGGGATTTATTAGTTTATACATTTATAGTTCTAAGGCCAGAAAATACTCAAATTAAGACATCAAGAGGAAGATACCTTCTCACAGGAAAGACTGCTGGCATGAGGGGGTTTCTCTGTCACATGGGAAGGCAGATAGTGATGTCTACTGGGCCTTCTCTCCAAAATGTCTCTGAGGGCATTTTTGCTGTCTCTTTTGTGGGTCCTTCTTTGTTTCTCTAAGGGTGTTTCTGTCTCTGAGCTTTCTCTCAGTTTCATCTGCCTTCTGTCCTCTTAAAGAGGACTTCAGAAAAGGATTATGACCTGCCTTGATTGGGCTGGGTCACATCTCCATGGAAACAACCCAATCATAAGTTCCCACCCAAAAATAGGTCTGCCCCCACAGGGATGGATTAAGAGAACATGGCCTTTTATGGAGTACATAACAGCTTCAAACCACTACAATTACCAAGGCTACCATGGAGCTGAAGTGTGGGGAAATGGGATCAGAGAAAATAAAGACATCACAAAACTTGCTGCTCTTTTCAAAATTCAGCTGTTTTTCTTGAATAAAAGTACCTCAGATTACTGCAAGCCTTTGATTAATTTCTAGAGTTCTGATAAAGTTGATTCTGACAATCTATGCCAGTTTTCTCATTGCTTTTATGGCGGGGAGACTTTTCAGAGATCCTTACTTCACCATTTTCACTGATATCATTCCAGGATATTTATTATGACAATATATCTTAAATTATAAAACAAAACTAGTGAGCTTCAAACAGTTTCACTTGTTTATACCAGAGAAAAATTTATCATACCATCATTTCCTTGCATACTTTTAAATTGATAGCTAAAATATTTCATTTTAAGTAGCTATAAAGGATATAATTTTCAGTATATTTTATAAGTTGACATTTAAAAATGAAACTATTACAGCATTCTTTTAAATGTCACCAAAGAAATATAATTACGTAGTAATTTGATACCCATAATCATCCATTTAAAAATACACGAACAAGTGCCTACCCATGCAAAGAAAAAAAATACATGAACAAGTTCTATATTAACAGACAGAAAGTTTACATGGAGCCTCATTGTTTTGTATTCTTATTTATAGTTCCCTAAGGTTTTATTATGATGTGATATTTTTACGCTGTAGAGTCTTTTATTGATCAATGTTTATAAATGAATTAAAATTAATTTTTCCCTTAAATTTCCTGGTATCATAAGGTTCTAAGTATTAGTCTTCTGGGCTGATTTGTCATTACAATTAGTAGTAGTACACAACTGATCAAAATAGAAACATACATTTTCAAAATTAGAAAATAAAGGAGTTGCATCTCTTAATGAAATAAATAGGAAATCCCCCCACAATTAGTTTGTATATCTTTTGATGAATTTTATTTATGACTGAAATGTTATAGGTTCAACACCAACTCTACTGCTAGTTTTCACTTTTATAAATGTAAGTGCTGAGAGATCTTGTTCACAGATAAATGGATGCAAATGGAAGGAGATTTGTTATAGCAATATTATTAACTTCTCTGGAGTTGTAAGTATTCTGGCAAAAATCACAATGATTTATTAACACAATTTATTTTTTTAATGATCTCTTGATGATCTCATTGACCCCATTCATTGCTGAAGGCAAAGACTTGAAACCAACTGACCAGCAAAGGATTTCTACCTTTTTTCATAAATCAAATGTCTATATACGTGTGGGCTTTTTTGGGGTTCTCCATGTTCCATTGGGCAGTTTCCCTATTCTTGTGGACATGCCATAATTCCTTAATAGCTACCATACGATAAGTAAATCTTGGCAACTGGGAGGATGAGTCCCCACCTTGTTCTTCTTAAGAGTGTCTTAACTATTCTTGGCCCATTATTAGTTCATATATATTTTACAATTAATTCATTACCTTACATGTATGTGTACACACACCCATGCACAAATTCAAAAGTGGATGGAATTGGTTTGGAATTGAATTTACCTATGTGGAGGAAATTGAAATACTTAACACTGAATCTTCCAATCAAAGAACATGGAATATCTCTTGATTTATTTAGATGATATTTAATTTCTTTGAATAATATTTTATTTTCTTTACAGTAATCATTTGTTAGACTATACCTCAGTCCTTTATATTTTAGTTGCACTGGAAGTGTTATTTTTTGCAATATATTTTCTAACTACTGTATTACGCAGACACATAGACAAAGACACACATAACTTACATCTACCAATCTTGATAAACATTTTTATTAATTTTAATAATTTATCTGGATTTTCCATTTAAACAATCTTATAGTTTAGACATTTAGATAATTTTATTTCTTCTTTACAAGATTGTCTTATTTCTGCTATAAAGGACCTACCTCTTACGTTTCACCTTGAATGTGAGGATTGCCATGGTCTTAGTTAGACATCTTTGGTGCCATGAGCAGAATTATCTGAGCGTTCAAGGTAGTTCACTCTGGGATACCTGGGCATTCACCAGGTCTGGGTTCTCTGCTGCTGCTGTAAGGTCTGAATCTGAGCTTATCTTCTACAAAGACGATGGGTTCCCAAGGCAACCTCCCCTCCCAAGGAGGTGCTGCAATACCCCAAGACCATTAAGCTGGTTCTTCCAGGCTGCTTGGAATCTATGTAACTATAG
>PVIY010040092.1:0-22649 GCA_004026745.1 Myrmecophaga tridactyla
TAAAGCTGCATAATATTCCATCGTATGTATATACCACAGTTTGTTTAGCCACTCGTCTGTTGATGGACATTTTGGCTGTTTCCATCTCTTTGCAATTGTAAATAATGCTGCTATAAACATTGGTGTGCAAATGTCCGTTTGTGTCTTTGCCCTTAAGTCCTCTGAGTAGATACCTAGCAATGGTATTGCTGGGTCATATTTGCCAGTGCATCTTGGCTGCTGTCCTTTATGTCACAAGCAAGAGAACTGCTGGCCGCCGTGGGTCTCTGAGGACAAGGCGCTGGAGCCAGCTGGGACTTGTGGCCAGTGGGGCCCCTGACCACCAGGCTGCAGAGAGGGTTCAGCCTGTTCTTTCCACTCCCGAAACCATCCCACCCCCAGGTCCCCTGGCCCCACAGCACGTGGGATTTACGGGGTCGCTGGGATGGGGCAAGTCCCGGCAGGCAGGGGTTGGGGGGGTTGGACCCTGACCCGTCCATGTCATGGGGCTCCCAGCCCTCCACACACTTCAGGCCCAGTTGGACAAAACCTGTACCTAAGGACAAAGGAGCTGGGCCTTGTCCAAACTTTAGGAAATATGAGGGAAGAAGAGAAAGCAAGCACTTTCTGAACATGTCAACAGCTGAGAAGCCCCCAAGCAGGCGCCTTCTGGCCCCATGGGCCAGCAGGTCGCACACAGGTCTGCCCTGTGTGCCCGGGAGAAGGGGCCCGCCTGGTCCCAGCTCCCCCAGCTCTGAAGCATCCTTTGCTGACCCCCCTCCCCCGACCTTGAGTGTGGACGGGTCAGGGTCCACCGCTCCCCCCCGACCCCTGCCTGCCGGGACTCGCCCTGTCCCCACGACCCCGTAAATCCCACCTGCTGCCCTCTTGGCCTCCCAGGGGGCTGCCGTCGCGATGCCCATCAACTGGGGGGTTAAAGCCACAGGGACTGATTCTGCACAGTCCTGGAGGCAGGAACCTGAAATCAGGGTGCGGGCAGGGCCTGCCAGCGCTGAGGCCTGTTGGGGAGCGTCCTTCGGGCTCTGCCGGCGTCGGGGTGGGGTGGCCACCCGGGGCGTCCCCTGGCCTGGGGCTGCCTCATTCCAGCCTCTGAATGGGTGGCACACGACCCTGCTTTCCCTTCTCGCCGGCCCCGGCCACGGTGGACGGAGGGCCCGCCCTGCTCCACTCTGGCCCGTTCTGAGCTCTGCCCCCTTGTCGCCCCTGTTTTCAAACAAGGTCCCCTGCCCAGGTCCTGGGGGTGAGGCCTCAGTATATCTTTGGGGGAAAGTGTCCACCCAGGGCCACCGAGTCCCAGTGGCTGTTGCCCGGTCTGGCCACCACCTCCAGCTCCCACCTGGGCCACAGCTCCACCTGCGACCCCCCCATGGGGGGCTAACGGGCACCTCAACTTCCCCTTGCTGACCTCCGCCGTCCCCCAGGGACTCAGAAACAACGCTTCTTCTCCCAGGCCCCGGCTGCCCCCGTGGGTCAGTTCCCGCAATGGAGGTGCAGGAGCTCTGCTCGGGGCGTCCTCCTCGCTGGCCGCAGGGCCGTTCTGTCCTGGTCCCTGAATTAGCAGCAAGCTCAGGGCAGAGCTTTTATTTCATTTGCCTCTTCAGTGAATTAGGGAAAACATGATTGGGAAATAAGGCGACGGAGGCTGGGGGTGCTGGCCGGGGGCCTCTGGAGAGGGCTGGGTGGATCCGCAGCGGGGTGGGGGTTGCATCTTGTTCGTTTCTGTTGGACACAAGTGTCTTGACCCCCCCACAACCACTGTCAAAGGGCAAACTTGGAGTGAGTTTCTCTTGAAAGTAAATCCCAGTGACCCCAGCATATGGGGCTTTCCGAGTCCCCAGAGCGTCTCAGGGAAGGGAAAATGTGCTGGGTCCCCTGAAATTCCCTAGAACTTCCTTGAACACTGAGAACCTCTTCTGTTCTGGGTCTCCAGGGAGCCGCAGGGCAAGCTTGGGCCGGCACCTCGGGGAGACTGCCCTGCGGGGCGCCACTGACCAGGTTTCTCCGGGAAACCCAGGCCCACCCTGGCCAGGGGCTCAGCTTCTGCAGAAAGGTCTTCCCACCTGTGCTGGAACAGCCCAGGCCGCTGCCCACCCCCTCGGCCCCAGAGCTGCTGGCTCAGTGGAGGCCAAGGTCGGGCACCGGCCCCTGTGGGCTTCAGAGGAGCTGGGGGACCTGCTGGCCAGGGGGCACCCAGGGACTCGACCAGCCAGCAACCCCCCCCCCAGGTGACGCTTCCACCCATCCCCCTGCCTCTCCCCTGTGGGACCCCCACCCCGCGCCTCCCACCGAGCCCAGTCCCTGGAGTGCGGGCAACTCCCCCACTGACCCCCTGAGCAATGCCCCCTGCCCGTTCTGGCCAGGCTGGGCCTGTGTCTCCCTGCGGACTCCCGCCCCTATGGGCCTCTGGAAAGGCACTGCCGGTCCCCTCCCCACTCGCTCCTCATCCCACGAGTGTTGACCGGGCGGGTGGAGGGGATCCCAGGCCACCCTGGACCCAGGGTGCCCCGTGGGAGGGGTGAAAGGCAAGAGGCGCGGAGGGGTCCCCAGCAGCTCCTGCACACCAGGCCCAGGCCAAGGGCCTGGAGAAAAGAGCCCCGGGTTGGGGTGCAGCCTGGGGACCCCGCAACCCCGTGTCTGACCCAGAGCCAGCACAGCGGCTGCCCCGCGCGCTGGTCACTTCTCTCCCGGGGCTGCGCTGCAGGGACGCTGTCCGGGCCTTGGAACCACAGGAGCTTATTGCTGGAAGGACGTCTGGGCACCTCAAAGGAGCGGGGAAGGGCTTTGGGACCCCCTCCAAGAAAAGCGAGAGGGGCATCTGGCCCCCTTTCTGGCCAGAGAAAACTTGCTTCTCCCCTTTGTTCTGATCTGCATCTGCCCTTTGTGGGGGCGGGCTGAGCAGCCCCAGGGGGAAGGAAAGGGAGAATCAGCAGGGACAAGAATAAAGGGGTGAGGGGTGGGGGGCAGAGGGGAGAAGAGGCCAGACTCGAGGGTGAGACAAGGAGAAGGAAGGAGCGTGAGGCCGTGGGCGGTGGGCGGGGATGGCGACAGCTCCTGGGGACCCCGGCCCCAACCCCCTCCTTGAGGACCCCCGGCTCCGCCCACTGTCAGGGCACCTCCCCGGGGGCCCACAAGTGGCCTGCCTGGCCCTGGGCGCTCAGGCCCTCTGCGGTCGGCAGGTGGACCCCAGGCCTGGGGGTGGCTCTGACACCCGAGTGTCACAAGGCCTCTCGGGGTCCCCTGCCCCGGCCCCCCTCTTGCCCTGGAGACATTCTGCCATGTGCACATTGGGAAACTGAGCCGTGTAGGTGACACTGGCTGAAGGACGGTGGAGGGCACCGAGGGGTGCGGCCCGGTCTTGCCGTCCCGCGAGGCGCGGGGGGCCTGGTCGGAAAGCGTCTGGCCGATGCGGTGACGTTAGGGAGGGAAGAGGCCGCCCGGGGTTAGGGGACCCCTGAATCCACGACAGCGTCCCCGCGAGAGGGAAGGGGGGCTCTGAGATGCACGGCCGTGGGGGACTGGACAGGTGTGTCCACCAGCCAGGGAGGGTCTGGAGCCCCCAGAAGCTCAGAAGGAGGCGCGGAGCGGCTTCTCCCCAGACTGTGCAGGACTTCCAGAACATTCCGAGAATGCGTTTCTGTTATTTGAAGCCACCCAGACTGTGGAAACTAATAAACAGGCAAATAAATGTTGCCATTTGGAGGGTCGCCTGCTTCTCTGCCCCATCTACGGGGAAAGCAGCCCATCCCTTTGCAGATTCACTTCCACACTGATTTACTCCATCTGCGTTTGTGCTGTTTGGGCTGCTGCTGTGAGCAGCTCGGAGCGTCTCACAGGCCCCCCCGAAGCCTGGGGGATCAACAAAGCCTGCAGCATGTGCTCCTTTTAAACGTGCAGGAGAGTCGCGACTTTACCTCTTTTTGGAAGTGATCCTTTGACCTGAGTCATGCGGGGGTTGGTGGAATAGAAACTTCTGGACATACTCTACCTCTCCACTGCTGACACACGTCCCCACTCCATTCTATTTACTCGTAACTTTTCAAAAACGAATGAGCCAGCGCTCACGAGGGGACAAGGGTCATAATCCCAGGAAGGCAAAGGGGCGTCGCGAGCAGGTGCCTTCAGGTCTGCTGCTGGTCTCGGCGTGGCTTCCTGGAGGAGACGCACCGCTGGGCCCCAGAAGCTGCAGTGAGGGGCGGGTCAGCCTTACAGAGGCCCCCGGCTGCCGGGCATCACTGTGGCCTTATCACACACCCAACGGGCCTGGCCACTCTTGCCCACCGCGGACACGGGCCTGAAGCCTGGGGAGCAAAGTGACACCGTCCCCAGGACCCCAGGCCCTGCGCCGTGGCCCGGCCAGAAGGGACGGCTGCTGGGAAACAGCCGGGCCAGCTCCGGGGCCACTGCTGCCCCCCTGGGCGGGGGAGGTCACAGCCAGCCACAGGCGGCCGCCCAAGCTCGGCGCGGTCACGGTCCTGCCCGCTTCCTCCCCGGGCGCTGCGCACCTGCCCCGTGGCCAGGACTGCTCGAGGGGTTTTCCAGAGCCGGTGGCAGGTGCCACCGCCGGTGCCAGGCCTGGTGGGGGTGGGGTGGGCAGCTCGTGGGGAGGTGGGGCTCAGAGATGCAGCCTCGAACCCACAGAGCTCACGGCCGTAGGGCGAGCACGTGTTCCCTCTCGCTTCCTTCACTCACACATCCATTTGCCCATTCATTCATTCACTCTCCCAGTCATTCGTACATCTGTTCATTCATTCGTTCATTCTTGCACCCATTCATTTGTCCATTTGTTCATTCATTCATTCACTTGCTCATTCATTCATTCACTCACTCATTCGTTTGTTCATTTGTTCATTCTTTCACTCACTCATTCTTTTGTCCATTTGTTGATTTGTTCGTTTACTCATTCACTCACTCACCTATTTGCTCACTCCTTTCTTCATCCCTCAGTACTGCTATGGGCCTCAGAGAAGACACGACCTGCCTCTGGCAGCACATGACAGGGCGGGTCCCCCCGCTGGTGGAGGGCTCAGCTGGGCTAGGACTTTCGACCGGGGTCACAGTCTGGAGACGTTTCTGGTTGTTCCAATTGGAGGTGGGGGAGGGGGCACTGGCATCTGGGATGGGGAGGGAGGAAGGCTGCTGACCACTCTGCCGTGCCCAGCCAGCCCCCACAGGGATCCACCACCGTCATGCCCCAGGGTAGACAGACTTACTGCACACGAAGCCCATGCGTGATTCCATGACTGCCTGTAGCTTGCTGAGGTCACCAAGTGTGAAATGAACCCCCTGCCCCTGCCACGGCCAACTGCTAGGGCCCCTCCCACCGGGACCTCCACACATCCTTTTTCACCTGGCTGCAGTGGGGATGCCCCACGCCAGGGTCCATTGTCTGAGCACAGCCATGACCTTCTCCCATCCCAGGAGCAGACCTGGGGTGTCCTGTCCTCCAAGCAGTCCTGGGGTGTCCAGTCCTCTGAGCAGAGCCCTGGGGTGTCCTGTCCTCTGAGCAGTCCTGGGGCGTCCTGTCCTCCGAGCAGTCCTGGGTCGTCCTATCCTCCAAGGAGTCCTGGGGTGTCCAGTTCTCTGAGCAGAGCCCTGGGGTGTCCTGTCCTCTGAGCAGTCCCGGGGTGTCCTGTCTTCTAAGAAGTCCTGGGGTGTCCTGTCCTCTGAGCAGTTCTGGGGTGTCTTCTCCTCTGAGCAGTCCTGGGGTGTCCTGTCCTCTGAGCAGAGCCCTGGGGTGTCCTGTCCTCCGAGCAGTCCTGGGGTGTCCTATCCTCTGAGCAGTCCTGGGGTGTCCTGTCCTCTGAGCAGAGCCCTGGGGTGTCCTGTCCTCTGAGAAGTCCTGGGGTGTCCTGTTCTCTGAGCAGTCCTGGGGTGATCTGTCCCCTGAGCAGTCTCCTCACTTTGACATGGTCCCTCCTCTGTGGCTGACGTGGGCTCCGAAGCCAAGGCCATTAGCCTTTCTCTGGTAAGGGGCAGCAGGACCTGGCCCGAGCAGATCCTGGAAGAGGATGCCGAGCCCCTGGGCCCTCCTGTGTGAGAGGCTCAGGGACCCCCGCGGAAGGACGGACCACTGCTGGGCGGCACGTGCCGAGAGGGTGGTTTCATCGCAGCACTCGCTGGGCAGGAGTCTCAGGTGCTGCTGAGACCTTTTCTACAGCTCACTGGGCTGCACCAGGAGGTGGTGAGCACCCCGGGCCTGCCCAGCACCCCTCAGGGACCCATGACCCCTGCCCTGGCGATGCAGGCCCCGCTGTCCACGCCCCGCAGGACACAGGGCCAGAAACCCCGTGGCTGGGTGGACAAGGCGGAGACGGCACGGAGGCATCACAGGGCTGGGTGTGCAGTAGCCCCTGACAGCTGGCCGAGGGCCGGAGCACATGAGGGTGCAGGCGACTGAGCTTTGTCTCTTGCAGCCGGAGCCCCTCCTGAGAAGTGGGCAGGGGACGCAGCAGGCCAGGGCATGCCCCCAGCTCCAGCAAAGTGGCATGGGACAGAAACCAGGAACAGCTGGGGGAAAAGGAACGGACAGTCGTTGATGACTGAACATCCTCAGTCACATGAAAAGTGTTAGAATTTTAAGAAAACCCACCAAACCGAAGATAAGTGCAGGGGTCCTTGGTCTGGGGAAATGCATCAGCGGAGCCCCCAGCCCCAGCTGTGCCCTGAGAAGCCTTCGGCCCGGGCAGGTCCCCGCGGGCAACACACTCCCGCTTCTCTGTCAGCCCCGGGTCCATTCCGCTGGGGGGTGCGGGACCCTCCCTGTGCCTTCTGTGCCCGGCCAGCCATCAGCCCACAGGCGTCAGGGGCACGGAGGTCCTGCTTGGCCACCCAGGAGAGAAGTGAGAAGGAAGGAAGGAAGGGCTCGGGCTGGTAGGTTTGGGCGAACGTCACCTCCTCAGGGACCTCTCTGATCCCCAAGGGAACGCCCCCTGGGACCCCCCTGTCAGCTGTGTTCTCCTCCACCTCGCCCTGACAGTCTGGCCTTCCCTGGGGCTCCCCTGACACCCCAAGGCCTGGGCCAACGCCTGCCCCCTCCGGGCACCCAGGAAGCAGCTGCTCCCTGCACGGGTGCTCCGTTTGATTGATGGCTGTACGAATGAAGGAAGGAATGGATGTTGAATGAGTGAATGGATGGACGAGTGAGTGAGTAGCCTCCCCTGAGTAGCATGGAGGCAGCTGGCAGAACCATGTAGAAGGGCTCAGTAGCATCCCCCAAAAGGACCCGACCAAGTTCTCACCCTGGGGTTCCCAGGGGAACACGACCCTATTTGGGAAAAGGGTCTTTGAAGATGAGGCCACTCAAGGCAACATGCAGCCACGCTGGAGGATGGTGGGCCCTGGTCCAAGATGACCGCTGCCCTCACAGGAAGGGGGAGACTTGGGCCCAGAGACCCGGGGAGAAGGCCACGCGCTGGCAGTAGGGGACGTGCAGCGCCCACAGGCCAAGGAGGGCCGGTGAACACACGCGGCAGTTCAAGGTGCCACGACGGGGTCCAGCAAGGAGTGTGGGCTCCTGGATTCGGAGGGTGGAGACGGCTTCCTCCTGGGCCCGCAGTGTCCTGGGGCTGGCCTGGCGCCACCCGGGAGCCCCTGTCCATCCGTGCCCCCTGTGCATGCAGATGTCCGCTCCTTCCCGGCTGCTGGGACCTCCGGATTCGCGTCATACGCGTGCGGGGTTGAAGCTGTCGTGTGCCCCAGAGCAGCCGTGCTCTCTCCTCCTCACTCAGCATTGCTGCTGGGAGCGCTTTGACCAGGTTGTTTCCATGGAGATGTGACCCTCCTAACTGCGGGTGGGACCTGTTTTTCCTTCTTAATATTTTCATTGGCACATCTTCACACACATTCAGTCCATGCATGGTGCACAATAAACGGCTCACAATATCATCACCTAGTTGTGTATTCATCACCATGATCATCTTTAAAACATTTGCACCACTCCAGAAAAAGAAATAAAAAGAAAAAAGAAAAAACTCATACATACCATATTCCTTATCCCTCCCTTTCATTGACCACTAGCATTTCCATTTACTAGTATTTCCAGTTTATTTTGCCCCTTATACCCCCCTACTATTTATTTTTATCCACATTTGTATACTTATCTGTCCATACCCTGGATAAAAGGAGCATCGGACACAAGGTTTTCACAATCACACAGTCACACTGTAAAAGCCATATAGTTATACAATTGTTTCAAGAATCAAGGCTACTGGAACACAGCTCTACAGTTTCAGGTACTTCCCTCCAGCCTCTCCACCACACCATAAACTAAAAAGAGGATGTCTATAAAATACACAAGAATAACTTCCAGGATAACCTCTTGACTCTGTCTGAAATCTCTCAGTCACTGAGACTTTATTTTGTCTCATTTCTCTCTCCCCTCTTTTGGTCAAGAAGACGTTCTCATTCCTTTGATGCTAGGTCCTGGCTCATTCCGAGAGTTCTGTCCCATGTTGCCAGGGAGATTTACACCCCTGGGAGTCATGTCCCGCGTAGTGTGGAGGGCAGTGAGTTCACCTGCCAAGTTGGCTTTGAGAGAGAGGCCACATCTGAGCAACAAAAGACATTCTCGGGGAGGGGGGTGACAGTTAGGCCTAATTTTAAGTAGGCTCAGCCTCTCCTTTGCAGGAATAAGTTCCATAGGAGTGAGTCCCAAGATCGAGGGCTCAGCCTATTGATTTGATTGTCCCCACTGCTTGCAAAAATATTAGAAATTCTCCAAATGGGGAAGTTTAATATTTCCTCCTTCTTCCCCCTCCCCCAAGGGGACTTTGCTAATACTTTTTTATTCGTTGCCTAAATTACTCTGGGATGTATCAGGGCACCACACTAACCTGGACAAACCAACAAACCCTCACACCCTTTTCAAGATCCCATGTGCTTATGGTGCTCACCTAAACTGACCATGCGAGTTAAGTTAGGAAGTGCACTGTGTGGATGGGACCTCTTGATTAGGTGGTTTCCATGGAGATGTGTCTCCACCTGTTCAAGGTGGGGTTGCTTACTGGAGCCCCTGAAGAGGGAACTATTTTGCAAAAAGCTCCAGAGCCAACACAAGACCCAGATGTTTGGAGATGAAGGAAGACACCACCCCAGGGAAGCTATTTGAAACCAGAAGCCAGAGGCCCACCAGACTCCAGCCACGTGCCTTCCCAGCTCACAGAGGTGTTCTGGACCCATCGGCTTTTCTTGAGCCAAGGTATCTGGCCCTGGATGCCTTAGTTTGGACATTTTTATAGGCTTAGAACTGTAAACTTGCTACTTAATAAATTCCCTTTTCAAAAGCCATTTCATTTCTGCTATATTGCATTCTGGCAGCTTTAGCAAACTCAAGCAAATGTAAGGGCTCTAGAAATCCAGGGTGTTAGTTCACCACACCTTAACCAAAAGGTCCGAGGCGCCCCGGGCTCACACCGACGGGGCAGGCTAAGATTAAGAACTTCTGTGTGTTGGGGCACAGGAGACCCCCTTCCATCTGCCAGGGGCTTGAGGGGTCGGGAAGATTCCCCCAGGTCTCAGGGGCGCAGCCAGCCCCCATCCAGATTCCAGAACTGGGAGACGATAAACTCCTGCTGTCTTCGGGCCCCAGCTGGTGGTTGACGGCTGTGACTCTGTCAGACACAGAGAACCGGGGCAGAGGGGACAGCTCTTGAATCTTGGACCTCAGAAAGATAAACTGGGGGCCTCAGCTGAGGATGTTAAAAATAGAGACCGTTAAAAAGACGTTTGTAACAAACTGATGGAAATTCCCTTTAGCAAAAGGAGCTGCAGCAAGGTGACCTCTAAGTGACTGGCCCAGGAGCTGAAAAAAGAATTCAGAGGCTGGCGGCGTCCCTGGGATGCCAGGAGAGAGGCCCCGACAGCCTGGGGATGCTGGGGCCAAAGCCGGGTGGGGGCAGGGGGGCCTGGGGGCCTGGAGACCTGGGGACCTGGGGTCTGGGGGCCTGGGGGCCTGGGGTAGGGCTTTTGTAAAGTCACTCCCAGTCATAGTGGCCCAACCCGACGTTTGGTGCATGGACTTTGCAAATAAACCGTGGCCCGGGAGCAGAGCTGTTTAAGGAGGCCCAGCACTGACTGTGGGAAGGTGTCTGTGTGGGCCCAGCAGTGCTTTAAAAGACAAGACGCCTCACCAGCAAATGCATTGGTCCAGAGAAGTAACTCGGAGGGGCCTGGGGCTCAGAGTTGGGCACCAGAGACCAAAAAAAAGAAAAACACCCAGCCCTTACTGGTCGTGTGCGCCAGTTTCCATGGTGTGAACTCTCTATACTCCACTGTGGCCTTTTCACGACTGGCACAAAATCCCTGAAGATTCAGTAACAGGCTCCCATACCTGGGTCTTCGGCGGGCCTGGCCAGGTGAAGCAAGAGAGGTGCTCACCCCTGAACTGAATGCGAAGCCCCTGCAGGGTTGAGCAGGTGCAGGGGTGGCGCTGAGGGCAGGGTGCCCAGGGTGTCTCACTTGCTGCATCCTAGCATGGCCCTGGGCTTGGGCCACAAGCCCTGAAATGGCCATTCCAGGCCCCGAGGCTGTGTCTCGTTTCAGAGAAACAGGGGCCTGGGGTGGGCTTCCCGTGAGCATAACACGGCTGTTCTCAGGGCTGCACCTGAGCCTCACCTGGGCAGCCGCACCTGCCTGTGCTGGGGCCCTCCTCCAGTGCCCTGACGGAGTTGGCCTGGCCTGGGACATCATGCACAGCTGCCCTGGCAGCTCTGATGGGCCCATGAGGTTGACACCCCCAACTCAACCCACTCAACCACACAGCCACAGCAAGCAGACACAGTGCAGGGGGGAAGGTGGAACCAGCAGGTGTGAGGGGGGCAGGCAATTACCCTGGGACTCAGCCCCCCATTGAGAAGGGGACACCCATGTTTGTCCCACCTGCGTGCTGTCATCACTGTGAGGACCCAGTAGCTGGGACTTGCCACATGCCGTGCACACGCTGGCCATGTGTGCTGCTGGCCTTGGGAAGCACAGACGGTGTGCTGCTGCAGCCGACGCACAGGACACAGCGCCACGAGGGACCGGGGGTCGCTCCTCCCACGTCCCGTGGCTGCTCCCCTCTGGGTAAACCCAGGTGGGAAGGGGCAGCCCTGGGGGACCCAAGTGGGCAGCCTGGGGCAGCCGACCAGCCACCCCTCAAATGATGAGACCCTCTGTGGACACGTGACCCAGCAGTTCTGCTCCTAAGAGAGCGTCCACAGCGAAGCTTGCACACGAATGCTCACGGCAGCGTCATTCACAGCAGCTCAAAGGTGGGCGCAGCCCAAGGGCCCATTGGTGGACGCACGGCTCGACAAAACGTGGCGCACGCACGCACGCGGTGGCCTGTTCAGCCGTGAAAGGGGACAGAGCTCGGACCACGGCAGGATGAGCCTTCAAGACACTACGACACGTGAAAGAAGCGAGATAGGAAGGTCACACACCAGACGACTCCGCTCCTATAAAACCTACAGCAACGGGATCTGGGGCTGGAGGGGTGGAGGTGGGGCTTGGCTAAAGGATACACGGCTTCTTTTCCCTATTGTGAGAAACGAACATATATACAAAAAAGCAGTACATTCCAAAGCACACTGCAATAATCAGCTGTACAACAGATTTCAGAGTTTGGTATGGCCTACATTTCCACAATTTTAGATTTTTCCTTCTAGCTGTTCCAAGACACTGGAGACTAAAAGAAATGTCAATATAATGATTCAGCACTCATATTCATTGTTAAATCCTATCTTCTCTGTTATAACTTCACCTTCTCCTTTGATCCTTCTCCCTCTCTTTAGGGGTGTTTGGGCTATGGCCATTCTAACTTTTTCCTGTTGGAAGGGGCTGTCACTAATATGGGGTAGGGAGATGGAACTGTCTGATGTTCTGGAGAGGCTGGGCGCTCTATATTTCAGGACTTATCTGGACCAGGGACCCATCTGGAGGTTGTAGGTTTCTGGAAAGTTACTCTAGTGCCTGGAACCCTTGTGGAATCTTATATATTGCCCTAGGTGTTCTTTAGGATTGGCTGGAATGGTCCTGGTTGGAGGTCGGCAGGTTATGATAGGGAGCAAGGTCTACCTGAGGCTTGTGTAAAAGCGACCTCCAGAGTAGCCTCTCAGCTCTACGTGAATACTCTTTGCACTAACCACTTGTTTGTTACATTTCTTTTCCCCCTTTTGGTCGGGATGGAATAGCTGATCCCACGGTGCCAGGGCCAGGCTTATCCACAGGGCTTCTTTTAGTCATGGTGAAACGTCCTAAAATTGCAGCGACAGTTGCACAGCCCCGTGTCCAGATGAAGAGCCACGAAATCGGGCACAGACAGTGTGGGACGTGGGCGGCGCGGTGCAGCTGTTTTGAGAAGCAGCAGCTTTGCAGCACACGGCCTGGGTGATGGCTCTCAGACATTCGTCTTGCGGGGCGGGACCAGGCGCATTTCTCCTCTCTGGAGCCGCATCAAGAGGTCAAAGCGAGACCCCGGGGAGCGGGGTGCACACAGCTGTTGTGGGATTGCAGGATTCGGGAATTCGATACCACAATTTGAAAGCTATTCTAGGTATTTATTTCCTCACCCCTCTGGGGGGGGGGGCCGCTCCTTCGTCAGACCCCTCACCTCTCTCAGGGCTCCTGCCTGGGCCTGTGTGTGGCCTTGAGCCCCTAAGTGAGTCCAGACTCAGTGTCTCCACTTCGGCCAGGTCAGGGCCTCTGAGCAGGAGTCTCCGTCCTCACCGCTGGTGGCCCTGGATCACTGTGGGCAGCCCAGGCCCACCTCTGGGGCAGGCTGCAGGGCCCACTCACCTGCCTGGACTCGCTCGGCCTGCACCCCAGCTGCACAGCACCTCTCCAGGAAGCCCGAGGCGCCCAGCACGAGGAGGCTGGGGTGGCAGTGATGCGCAGACCCCTCTGCTGTCTGCAGGGCGCATGCCCGAACCCACGGGCCCGGTTTCACTCCCGCCAGCCAGGCACGGTGGACCCAGCTGGCCCTGGGTGCCCCACGCCCTGCCCTTCCCCAGCGAGGAGGGGGCTCAGGGCAGGCAGGCCCCTGCTCCCACCTGGGAAGCACCTTCCAGGATCTGAAAATACTCCCCCTTCCTGGTCTGCCCCCTTCCCCCACCACGACCTGCGGGGACAGGGCTCGGCTGACGGCAGGCAGGGGGCTAGAGGTGGACGCACACCTGCCGGGCATGGGCCCGTCCCTCACAAATGCCATGCCCCAGGGCAGCGCCCTGCCCCTGGAGGTGGACCCCTTTGTGCACAGGAGCTCTGGAGACCCTTTTAGCCCTGGGTAGGGGGTGGCAAACGGGGCCAGAGGGACCTAACCCAAGGTAACTGGGACCCTGACAAATGGAGGAGGTGGGACACGGCGATCGCCGGAGGGGAGGTGGCCGCGTGACAGAGGCAGAGGTGCCGTGCAGAGAGACACCCCCTGACCCCCAAACCCATCCCCATGCAGCTCAGTCCTCCCGTGTGTGGGCGTTTTGCAGGTGAGCCCGGCTGTCCCCGTGGCCGCCCCGCTGCCCCCACACTCCCGTCTGTCTGTCCCGCCCTGGGGAGGGACGCAGGGACTGGCTTGGGGAAACCCTGCTGGAGGCAGGCCCCTGCCCCCAGAGCCTCGCTGGCCTGAAAAAGCAGCGCTTCCTCTTTAGGCCCAGAAGGCAGACAGGAAGTTCAGGGAGGTGATTTGAGCAAAAGGTCAGCTTGCTCTTTACTCTCCCTGGGTGGGCTCTTGATGCCACCCGCCCTCAGGGTTGCTGACGGCCACTCAGGGACCCACTCAGGGCCACTCAGGCCGCGTGGAGATGGACCGCAGGCCGCTCAGTGTGGCCAAGCGCCCAGAGTCCTGCCCCGAGGCTGATGCCCCTGCTGAGCCACCTCCCCCACCCGACGGCAGCCCAGCGCTCCCTGAGAAAAGAGGATGTGAGACGCAGCGGAGCTGTCCCTCCCAGCCTGGGAGCCGTGGACACCCAGGAAGCCCAGGCCTGCGGCCCGAGTCTGCCCTAGGGGGTCCCGGGCCCACCACAAGTCCCCTAGTTAAGGATTCTCCATGTGCTCTTCACTGCTGCACATCAAAACCGACTGTTGCTGTTATTTTACACTAGCGTGTGAAGGATTGCTGGGCTTATTCTAACAGTAATGTTCCACAAGTAATCCCTTCCAAATCTGCGAGATCTCTCCCTCTGTAGAAGACACAGCTTTTCCCGTTTTCAATTGCTGATCCTCGGTGTCTGAGCTCCGGCCCAGCCAGGCCTACTCTCGCCACCACCAGGCTCCCGGGTTTGTCCCCTTCCCCTGGCCCCTCCGAGGACAAGGTAAAAATAGGTTGGCGACAGGTGCTGCTGAGACCCACAGGAAGCGCTGCTGTTGTTAAGTAACTTCTTTTCTGAAAGATAAAGCGTGGCTCTCGAGTCTTGAGCTGGAATGTGAAATCAGAGGGGCTGGTCTCTTTTCTGCCTGTTTCCCCTGAGGGTCCCTGGCCTGGGACTCAGCCACGGAGGGGCGGGAGGGTGAGAGAGGGCCCGTGGGTGCAGAGGACATGAGCGGGCTGGGTTGCTGAGTCCTGGTGCCTGTGGCCCCCTGGCCAGCCCCTCACCTGACCAGCCCTGGCGATATGCATGCATGGTGGGTGGTCAGCCCTGGGCCCATCTCCCTGGCCTGCAGCTCTTTGGCCCCCACCTTACCCCCACCGCGCAGCTTCCTCCAGAAACTCACCCGCCCACAGCCACCCCACCCGCCGCCCTGGGCCTCCCTTCACAGGGGCCGGGTGCACCCCAAGGGGCTTCAAGGGTCCAAATCCCATCCCGTGGGCTCCCCCTGCTGTGGCTGGTAGGGGGTTGGGAACAGAGCCCTCCCAGGTGGCTCTTTGGTGCCAGGCCTAAGCCTTGCTGTTGGGGTCAGAGGGTGGCGTGGCCAGGATCGTGGGTGGTGACTGCAAGCTTGCGGTCTCCTCTTCACAGTGTGGCCTGACCTTAGGTGGGCAGGCAGCACTAAGCACTGGGACCTGGGCCCGCTGGGTGCAGTGGGGGGCTAGGAGGGGAGGAGGGGCACGCCCAGAGCCAGGAAAACGGGGTGCCTTCTCGGTCCCTCAGAGCCGCCCCTGGGGCCCTTCAGCCCCACCTGCCCAGGACAGGTCAGCCCCAGGAACTGCAGCCCAGGCCCCCAGGCTCCCCTCTCACCCAATGCTGGCCCACCTCAGTGCCTTGGGGGCCACCCCCTTACAACCGTGCTCGTCCACCCCCCAACACAGCAGGGTGGAGGCGGGGGGTCCTGCCCAGCAGGGATCAAGCTCCCAGAGCCTTGGGATGCACCATGCCCCCTGCTCCCCTGCCCCCATTCAGGGGACCACAAGGCAGCGGGAGGGGAGGGAGGACACTGGGGGAGGGGGAGATTGGGAGTGGGGAGGAGGCCAGTCCAGGAGCTTCGTGTGAAATAGAAAAGGAGTGAGACCAAAACGAGCAGGCTTGGGAGACGAGGGGAGGTGGGGAGCCCTGGTCAGCTCTGGACTTGCAAACTCTGGGGACACACTCCCACAAAGCAAGGCCAGGGTGGGGAGCAAATGTCCCTGGGTCTTGGGGGGCCATTCCTTGGGTGCCCTATGGGTGAAGGTGCCAGGAGGTCCCTACCCCCGGGCCTGGCAGGGGCCACCGGGCTGTCCCCTGCCAGTGTCCCTGTCGCAGCGGCAGTAGCTGGGGGCCTCTAGTGGAGGGGCCCACCGGGAGCCACTCACTGAGGACAAGCCATGTGGACAAACGTCCCTGGACCGTGGATATTAAAGACCAGAGCCCCTGGGCTCGAGGGCAAAACTCACCCCACCCCGGAGCTGCCCAAACCCTCCTGATGTCACAGGAGCCCCCAGGTCACTGTTTCTGCCCTTTGGGAAACATCCATGTTTTCCAGGAGAGCCTTCAAGTCTGCTGGCCTCTGCGCAGGTGGCGGCCACCAGCCCTGCGGCGAGGGAGTGCGGGGCTGTCCACGGCCCTGGAGGGCATTCAGGAACCTGGGGAGCAGGCAGGCCTCATATCCTCCCAGGAATGGGGTGCTCGGTGCTGCTGGTGGGGTGGGGTGCTGGGGTGGAGGCAGAGGGGACCCAGCCGTGGGGGCTAGGAATGTCCCAGCCACCCCATTTTACAGGAGGAGAAACTGAGGCACAGAGGGCCATGGCGTGCTTGGGTGGTGTGGTTGAGCTGACCCTGCCCAGGGATCACCTGAGTCCAGCCGTGCCGGGAGAAGGTCACAGCTCACCCACTAGGTGCAGACACCCCAGACCACCCTTCCCTGCCTGCGACCCCACAGGGAGTCACCCCGCCGCAGCAGCTCACCCCATGGGAGCCGGGCGGGCAGCATTTCCCAGCCTCCACTCACAAGGGTGGGAGGCTCAGCCTTGGCACTGCTGGCACCCGGGGCACCTGGCCGCCACCGAGTTCCAGCAGGCCCCCAGGGTGACAGGAAGAAATGTCTGCAGCGGCCACCGACACTCCTGGGGGCCGGACCAGCCCCCGGCGGACACGCACGGTTCACCCCGTGCAGAGACGAAGCCCGGTCTCTGCAGAGGAAATGTCAGCACCTTGGAGTGGCCTGTTTGCGTCGCGGCACAAAGACAAAGCGCAGCAGTCTTCAGCCAAAAGGGCATCACTGGTGCAAGATTCACTGGGGCACTGAGACCAGGGGCCCTGCGGAGCAGCCCGCGCCTTCCGGAACAATCGTGGCCATAGACAGGCCGGGGGGAGCTGGCAGGCCTCGGGTCTCGGAGGGCCCAACAGGGAGACGATGACTCAGGACGCAGGGCCTGAGGTCGGGGCCACCAGCTGGCTGCAGGAGTTCCCCTGCTGAAGGGAAGCAGCCTGGCTACCACTGTCTTACCCCACAAGGTCCTGGGCCCCCCGTGTGTCCAGTGATGGGCAGGGCCCCTGGGCAGGAGTGTGCTGCCAGGATGGGACCCTCAGCCACCGGGCTTGGGGGGCTTCCTAAGGTGCCTGCTGTGGAATCAGCTTCACAGTTGCTGTGAACTTTGGCCAAACAGCCCCCCACCTCTGGCCAAACAGCCCCCCACCTCCCACCCCCGCCCCGAGCGCTCGACTCTAGGGTGACAATTAATGACTTGTTTATTGTCGTTTTGGGATCTAATGCTTTCATGTTAAAGTCTGTGAGGTTCTCCCATGCTCATTTAAAAGCCCCGGGAGAATTCTATGTACCAAAACAAACGAATTCTCGCAGCGAGTGCTGAGCTCAGTTTAACCTCTGACCCTGGGGCCTCTTTGCTCCAAGTCGGGGGTGAGATGGGCAGGCCCCACGCAACAGTCGGTACCAAATGAGCACGGATGTAACGGGCAGGGCCTCGCCCGGTGCTGGGAACTGTGGGGGACACAAAGGTGGGGCGCTGCCCGTAGCTCTGGTGGACGCTGTGGGCGGCCATGTCGCCTGTCATCCCATGCCTTTCTCCTGGGGGGTGTGCACAGCTGGCTGCCCTGGCTCCTTCCCAGAACTTTACCCCACATTCCTCTTGGACCATGTCAGGGGAGCTGTCCTGGGGGCAGGGGCAGGGCCTTGGGACACACACCGTGTGGGCAGGTCTCTGCCGGATCCCCAACACGTGCAGGGGGGCTTCATAAGCACCTCAAAATCTTTCCAGGAGAGCAGGCCTGAGGCCAACAAGAGGCAGGAATTAATAGGTGGTAGGCGGGGGGAAACTGAGGCAGCGTGCGTCACTGCTGGCGTGAACTGCCGCCACGCTCTGATGGTGCACACGGCTGGCAGGGACATGCGCCTCTGCCTCAAAGGCCTGCAGTGATGTCCTTTCACGTCACGATGGAGGGCACCGTGGCCTTCCTCGGAAACTGGGCCTGAGCTTCTCCTCAGACACGTGTCCTTCAGCCCCAAGAACCCGGCTGTAGATAGCGTGAAACCCACCCAGCGGCGGACTCTCTCCTTCTAAACGCCCACTGGACCTTTGCAGGATGCATTCTCCCCGTCCAGAGAGAAACGAGGTTCAGTGCAGTCTTCATGGGCTTCCTCAGTGTTGGACGTGTCCTGCGTTGGTGGGCACAGGTGGACAGACACACACGGCCCCATGGGGCCTGTCCCTTTGCCACAGATGGTGGGTGCCAGCCTGCACAGCAGATTCATGGTGGTGAGGCCCCATGGCCTGAGTGCTCCATGGAAAACCTCTGTGGCTCGTGTGCTCCAGGGAGGCCTCGCACGGCCTGTGTCCAGTCCAGATTTATCCCCAGAGGACATCTTGGAAAGAGTGGGATACCCACCCCTTCGGGGGCCTTGGTGTTGAGCAGTGCCGAAAGGGCCTCATACTGGTCAGTTTCGCACTCCAGCAGGTCGTCGCTGGCCTGGCTGTGGTCCTGTAAAGAGGCGTGTCCATCCCCTCCAGGTCGGGGCACTCCTTGTCCTCAGGCGCAAGAGGATGGGCAGTTCTTTGTCTCTGTCCTTTGCCTCCAGCCTGCCTGAGACTCTGCCCCGTGGTTCACAGGACAGGCGTGTGCTCAGGCAGCCAAGGTCCGAGCGGTCGGCACTGTCTGGTGGCTTTCCTGGTGGCACCGTCCATATCCCAGAGGCACAGTTGTTTCAATGTGGTCTTGGAGGGAAAGAGCAGAAGGACAGGGGTGAGTCCCGGGGCCTGCTCGCTTTCCTCTGGGGACAGAATGTGGAAGGCTATGAACAGTATCCTGGGACACCCCGATTAGGAATAGGCTTCCTGCCTCCCCAGAAAGTTGTGTCCCCAAAAGCCACTGAAGTTGGCTTGCCCAGGATCTTGGAGGCATCTCAGCAGAGGCAGAAGTCTCTGCCGAGCACTGCCCTCCCCCGGGGACCCCTTTTCCATAGGAGAAAATAGGGCACAGAAGGGCCCTGCGATCAGCCTAGGGTGTCATGCCCAGGCTGGGCGATGGCAGAGCCCCCCAGGTGGCTCACAGCACCCGGAGCGCAGGGGAGTTCTCCCCAAACTGGGAACCATGTGGCTGTCTGTTCTGGGCTGTGAGGTGTCAGGCCCCACCTTCTAACCCCCTGGAGAGCTGTCCAGCCCAGGCGAAGCAACATGGCACCTGGGCTTGTTCTAGGGATGCCGGTGGGGGGAGAGGGGGGAGCACATGGGGCAGCTGGACGGGGCAGCAGGGAGAAGGGTGCTGGGGCTCTTCAGACCAGGCTCTCCTTTTGGGTAAGTGTGTAAATTCCCAGATGTTAGAAAATGCACAAAAGACCACAACTGCACATGAAAGCACACGCAAGAGACGCCACAGCATTGGAGGGGATTCACCACGTCCCCGGAAATGGACTTTTGGTCATAAAAACATTGCTCAAGCCAAAAAGGAAAGAAATAAGAAAGCAAACAGTGGAATAGCCTGTTCTGGGCCCGTGGAACCTTGTGGCCCCCCTCACGAGCCCACCCTCCGCCCCTGCCCACTCACCGGCCAGCTCCAGCTCCGGCCCTGCTCCCTGGGCGCCTGCGAGAACAAACCACACAGTGAGGGTAGGCAGCAGGGGCAGGGAAGGGACAGCTCCGGAGGCCCCGGGGGTTGTGAGGTCCTGGGGGGCACTGCTATGCTCCCTGCCCCCGGCTTGGCCGTCCCTCCTGTGCTGGAGTTGACACCCCCACGAGGTCCCTCGGTAGACAGCTGCCTTCACTTTTTCAACTCCCCACTTGGAGGAAGACGCCCTCGGAGTGCGAGTATGCGGGAGGACTGGAAGATTCTCTGTGCTCTCTGGCCGCGAGCTGGGAAACTGACTTCTGTGTGACCAGACCGGGTGGAAACTCGAGGGCAGCTGTGTCCACAGGACCAGGGCGGGTGAGAAACTCCCGCAGGGGAAAGCTCAATTCTGACAGCGGCTGGCTTCTATTCTAACAGTGCTCTGTCCTCTGCCGTGTCCATCCCACCTGGGGACACTGCCCTCCGTCCCCCGAGGTGGCAGCTGGACACCAGCTAGCCCCGCAAGTTCCTCAGGCCAGGGGCTGGAGCTCAGTGACGGAGCCCCCAAGTGGCCTAGGTCATGGCCTTCCTTTGCCCTTCACTGTGAGTCTGTCACTGGGTTTTATGTGGATAAAACACATCCTTTCCGGATCAATCTTTGGGATTGGCTGGAATTACAGAGACAGCCCCACCTGTGGCTTAGGAAAGGCTCGGCCTATATCCGTGGGTGGCCCCAACCTGGCCTCTGACCCCAAGACCTGGGAGCCTGCACCCCCGGTCTGGCCTCTGACCCCAGGACCCGAGAGCTTGCACCCCCAGCCTCTGCAGACTCGGCCATCTCGGGAACGTGGAGCCAGAGAGGTTTGGGCTCCGGCTGCAGCTTCCGGGAGTGGCCACACCACTGGCACCTTGCCGAGTTTGGGAAGTTTAAAAAGGCAAATGCTCTCGCCAACGATCACACGCACAGCATCCATAGGGCGAGCCGGCCCCATACCTGCATTGCGTTCACGGGTACGGTGGCCCCTCCAAAGCCAGCCCACGACCAGGACCAGTACGGCCAGGGCTCCACAGAGGCTCAACACGACTGTGAGTCTGTCCTGCTGGGGGTGGACCGGCTTCTCCACGATCCTGTCTTTGGTTCCATTGAAAGGTTCTACAAGAAACGGAAAAATGACCCAAGACGTAAAGGGGAAAGCGGGAAACAATCTTGGCATCCTTAAGCAGCAAGTGCTGTGGGGAGGTGTCTCCTCCAAAGAGCTCTATGACATCACTTCTTGACTTTTCCAGTGTAAGGCTGAGAGAGACAAAGGCGGTCTCTCGAGCGAGTGTGTCCTGGGGCCCACACCTCCTGCTCACTCCATTAGGCGCCCCCACCCTCCCTGAAAGGCTGGTCCTGCCTGGGAGCTGGATGCATCCTCTTTTCTTTTTAATCGAGGCAGAATTCACATACGAGGAAATCAACCACTTCCAAGTGAACATGCTAAATTTAGTGGCATTTAGGACATCCACAAAGTTGTGCAATCCTCGCGTCTGTCTGGTCCCGAAACAGGTCCGTCATTTCCGAGAGGAAACCACCCCCACCAGCAGTCACACCCGTCCCCAGGCCCTGGCAGCCATCACCCTGCTCTCGGCCTCTATGGAGTCCCCTGTTCCAGACGCTTCCTGTAAGTGGAATCACACAATGTGGCTTTTTGCGTCTGACTCCTTCTGTCATGTAGCACGGTGTCTTCGAGGTCCGGCCACGTTGCTGCACGTCCCAGAGGTTCACTCCTTCTTAGGGTTGAATATTCCACCATGTAGACACAGCACCATTTATCTGACCACTTGCCCACTGGCAGGTACTCAGGCTGCTCCACGTTCTGTCTACCATGAGGAACGCTGCCATGGACACTGGCGTGCAAGCATCTGTCTGAGGCCTTGCCTCCAATTTTTTGGGGTACAGACCTCGGGGTGGGATTGCCAGGCCATGTGGGAAGTCTGCATTTAACTTTCTGAGGACCCCTGGACCGTTTTCCACAGCAGCAGCTCCAGGCTCTGTGATGCATCTGGCTTCGGACCCCTCTGCCTGAATGTGGCTCCCCAGCCCCCGGACAGTGGAGTGCACCCTTAAACAGACACACTGCTCCTGGGCAGTCTGTTGCTAATGCCGCATGACCCACCAAACACACTGGAGAGAGAACAGCCAGGCAAGGCTTGACCTTGAATACACCTTAGAATCATCTAGAAGCCTTTAAACACTGTCGTGACCGCAGATGCCAGCTCAGAGATTCTGGTCGATGGGGTCTGGGGAGGGGCCTGGGGCTGTGACTGGCCACCCAGTTCCCCCTGCCTGCACCTGGGCTCGAGAACCACTGCCTAGAACCTTCTAGGCTCCACCTCCTACGCTGCCTGGAGCTGCCCTCCAGAGGACAGCACTGGCTTCAGTGGGGGTTCAAGGGCAGGCTGTGGGCACAGCCTTCCTCTTCCTCATCATCTAGGTGGGCTCAAAGGGTTCTGGGCTCAGAAGGGCCTGTGCTCTGGCCGGTGTTCTGCTGTGGCCATCTTAAGATTAATTCACAATACGTTTTGAATGTGAGCCCTGCATCTTGCTTTGCGCTGGACCCTGCAAATTATGTCCCTGAAGCAGGCAGAGCCCAGAGACTCCACCTTCGAGTCTGCCGGGCCTCCCCCTTCCATGTCTCGCCTTAATGCTCGTGACGGCGACAGGTAGACAGGGGAGCCTGTGGCCGCTAAGAAGGGGGCACCTGCCCAGGACCAGAGCAGCCCCTTGTCTTCCAAAAGCGGGGTGCTCCTGGCCCCGCCCCGGGCCTGGCCCTCCCCTTTCCCAGCCGCCCTTCTGGAAGGACCTTGTCCAAGCGGCTCCTGAGTCACCGCCCGCCCCACACCTGGGGGCAGGGGTCTGCGCCCCCGGGGCCTCACCTGCCTGGCTGCTGACAGTCAGGTTTTGGCTCAGGAGCACGTTCTCCACGCAGCAGCGGACGCTGAGGTGGGGGGCCTGCCTGAGGCGCAGCACGCTGACCACGTCGTACAGCCCCCGCGCGTTCTGGACCGCCGTGGAGTTCTGCAGAGCCGCGGGCAGCAGGCTGCCGTCCGTCTCGTTGATCCAGTACACATTGGGGCTGGGGTAGCCGTTGGTGGCCGTGCACGTAAAGGTGAGCTCGTCCGGGGAGGGGCTGCTGGGGGCGCTGACCACCGGCATGCTGTAGTTGGCTGCGAGAAAGGGACACGAGCCCCTGGGGATTAAACGTGGTCCCCCCCAAAAGG
>PVIY010040093.1:0-22640 GCA_004026745.1 Myrmecophaga tridactyla
TCTCAGAGATTGTGTCCTACCGCACTCTCAGCCTGATTCTGGATGCAGAGAGGGTTTGTTCTGCAAATGCTAGGTGCTCACTCTTTGCTGAATATTATAAACTTAATCTCACACTGTTGCCCCGTTCAGCAAATTGGGATAGTATGGGGAATGGAGCACCTGGACTCCAGACACAGCCCTATTATAATTAATATCTGTTAAGGTCTGATGTATAACTCCTCTAAGGATCACTGACTTATTTATTCCAAAAATATTTTTAGTGCCTACTTCATGTCAAGCTTTATACCAGATGCTGAGAGTGTAGGGGTAAATTAAGACATACAAGAGGTCACTGCTCCTGAAGAGCAGGCACTGAGTAGGGGGAGACAGGGCATAAAAAGGAAACAAATAAGTAAAAAATTGTCACTAGAGAAAGACAAGCAGGAGAAAGAAAAAGCATATGTGTATGATTGGATTTAAGGTAACTTCAACGGAATGCTACTTGCAAGGGTGACCTCTCTCAGGAGGCAATATTTGAGCTGAAATGTGAAAGATGAAGAGGAGTCAGCCATACAAAAATCTGGGAGCAGAGCATTTGGGGAAGAGGGAAGAATACCAAGTGAAGGGTTGAGGCAATAAACTTGACATGATCAAAGTACAAAAGGAAGGCCAGTGAAGTTGGAGATTGTGATAATAAGGAGGAAGAGTGGTAGGAGGTAAGGTTAGGGAGATAATTAGGGACCAGACTCATTCAGGGCCTTATGTATTAGGATAGTTTTGAGTTTTATTCTAAGTACAATGGAAAGTCGTTGGAGGGTTTAAGTAGATGAGTGATGGGATCTGATTTATGTTTAAAGACTGACATGGTGCAAAAGTGAAGAAAGCTAAGAAGCCAGTTGAGAAATTGTTGCAGTAGCCTAGGTGGGAGGTGACAGTGCCTTAAAGTGGGGTACTGACAGTAGAGATGAAAAGTGAATGGAATTCAAGATATAATTTGAAAGTCAAGTCAATACTTGTCACAGATTAGATGAAGGGAGTGAGGAAAATGGAGTAATGAAAAATGGCTCAAGTTTGGCTTGAGCAACTGAGCAGATGATGGCACTGTTTATTGAGACAAGAAACTCAGCAAGTCACACAATAGGGCTGAGGAGAAATTAAAAATGCCATATTTTACACATTAATCCTGAGATACCTGTTAGACATTAAAGTGGAAATTCAAGTATTAACAGGGTATGTAAGTCTGGACCACAAATGAGAGGAAGAGTTAGAAGTCTAAATTTCGGGGTCAACGTATAAATGGGATTTAAAGCTATGGAACGAGATAAGATGATGAAAAGAGAAGGTTGATAGGGAAGAGGCTCTAGAACAGCACTGTCCAATAAAAATATGTGTCACACATGTGAGCCACATATGTAACTTAAAATTTTCTAGTAGCCACATTAAAAAGAAACAGGTAGAATGTAACAAAGGCATTATGCCAAAACTAAATGTCAACAGGTAGGGGGCATGGGAGAGGGCTATGGATTCTTTGTGGAAGAAAAGGAAATGTCTTCATATACATATGGTGATGAAGGCATGTCTATTTACTTAGGTTGGATTGTATGATGTGCAAATAAAACTGTTTAAAAATGAACAGAGAGAAACTAGTGTTAGAGAAAATGCAGAGAAAGAGATGTACCTATTCACTGATGGGAGGGAAATGAGAGGTACAGCCCCTTGGAGGGCAGGGCGGTGGTTCCACAGGAGGCTAGGGGTGGGGTTGCCATATGATCCTGCAACCCCGTTGCTCAGTGTATGCCTGGAGGAACTGAGAGTGGGGACAGGAATGGACATTTGCACACTGGTGTTTATGGTGGCAGTGTTCACGATTCACAAGAGATGGAGGTGGCCTAAGGGTACAAACGACTGAGGGAAGGAAGGGGGAACTGTGGTGTGTATATAACAATGGACTACTGAGAGGCTGCAGGAAGGAACTGAAGTTGTGAGACATGCAACTAGGTGTACGAACCCTAAGGACTGTATATTGAATGAAATGTCAGAAACACAAAGAAAAATACTATCATGCCTTACTCATATGGACTAACTATAATATAAAAACTCGTGAATTGAAGTCAAGATCATGAGTTATCAGGTTGGGACCTATTGTAAATGTTCCTAGATTGTAAGTTCTTACAGTAGTCATATATATTCAGGAGTTGCAACCGTTAGTTCTAATTTCTGAATTGCTGAGCTGTTTGTATATAACCTGGTCATTCCCAGAATCTTCGGGCATTTATGTGACAACTGAGACTAGAATTAGAGCTCTGAAGCTATGAAAGTCAGCATTACCCCATACAGGAACTGCTTAGAAAGTTGAAAAAGAGATCAGACTTTGACTGGAGATATGAATGAAGCTGATCTGGATAGGACTAAGGTACATCAGAACACAGGGTAAAGGATGATATCATCCATATTTTAGAACTTCAACTCCTGTGTGAGAGAAAGGAAGAGATGTTTATTTGGTGCAAATTTATATTTAGGGTAGGTAGTGTATTACCTAATTTAACTTGTATGGTCAATTTAGTTGAATACCATTAAGTCCATGGAGTCTTGAATTAGGGCATGAGGTCTTGTTGGTTTGTACAGGTTAGTGTAATGCCCTGATATATACCAGAGTAATTTGGGCAGTGAATAAAGAAGTATTTACAAAATCCCCTTGGGGGACTGGGGGAAAATAAGGAAATACTCAACTTCCTCACTTGGAGAATTCTTGATATTCTTGCAAGCAGTGGGGACAACCAAATCAATAGGCAAAGCCCTCAATCTTGGGGCTATGAAAGTTATTCCTGCAAAGGATAGGCTAAGCCTACTTATAATTATGCCTAAGAGTCACCCCAGAGAACCTCTTTTATGGCTCAGATGTGGCCTCTCTCTCGAAGCCAATTCGGCAGGTGAACTCACTGCCCTCCCCGCTATGTGTGACATGACTCCGAGGGATGTAAATCTCCCTGGCAACATCCGACAGAATTCCCAGGATGAGTCAGGACCTGGTATCATGGGATTGTGAAAGCCTTTTTGACCAAAAGAGAGAAGAGAGAAATGAGAGAAAATAATGTTTCAGTGGCTGAGGGATTTCAAACAGAGTCAAGAGATTACCCTGGAGGTTATACACATTATATAAACATCCCTTTTTAGTTTATGATGTATTAAAGTGGCTGGAGGAAAGTACCTGAAACTATTGAGAGTGTTCCATTAGCCAGGTTTTTTGAAGACAATTGTATAAAGATATAACTTTTACAAAGTGACTGTGTGATTGTGAAAACCTTATGTCTGATGCTCCTTTTATCCAGGGTATGGACAGATGAGTAAAATATATGGATCAAAAAAAGAAATAAATAATAGGAGGGATAAGGGGTAAAATAAATTGGGTAGATTGAAATACTAGTGGTCAATGAGAAGGAGGGGTAAGGGACATGGGGTGTATAGTTTTCTTTCTTTTTCCTTTTTATGTCTTTTTCTGGAGTGATGCAAATGTTCTAAAAATGATCTTGGTGATGAATACACAGCTATGTGATGACATTGTGAGCCATTGATTGTACACCATGTATGGACTGTATGTGTGTGAAGATTTGTCAATAAAAATATTTAAAAAAAGAAAGAGACAGGTAAAGTTAATGTTAATAATCCAATATACTAAACATGTTCATATTACAAGTTATTAATGAGTATATTTTACTTTTATGGGGAGGGGTGTATGGTCTGGGAATTGAACCTGGGTCTCCCACATGGAAGGCGAGCATTCTACCACAGTTTTACATATTTTTGTTGTTGTTCTAAGTCTTTAAAATCCTGAGTGTATTTTATGCTTACAGTACATCTCAGTTCACACTAACCACATTTCAAGTGCCCAGTAGCCACGTGTGGATAGAGCAAGTCTAGAATTTAGTCCTGGGGTATTATAACATTTCTAGGTTGAGTAGAGAAGAAGAGTCAGGAAAAGAGACTGGGAGAAGGGTGTTATGGAAGCCAAGAGAACGAAGTATTTTTAAAAGGTCTTGGTTGACTGTGTCCAGTGTTTTTAAGAGGCTGAGTAAAATGAGAAAAAGCAATTCAGCAACATGGAGGTCAACGATGACCTTGACGAGAGCCTTTCCGTAGACTGATGGCTTCCTGGAAGGAAGCCAAGACAGAGTCAATGAAAGGTAAGGAAGTAGTGAGAGCCAATGTAAACAAGTTTTTCAAAAAGCTTTGCTGTGCAGAGGAGCAGAGAAACCAAACAGTAGTTGGAAGAAGATGTGGAGTCAAGGGAGAGTTTTTTAAATATTAAAATAGGAGATGCTAGAACATGCTCGTATGTAAAGAGGAATGTTACAATAAAGGGGGAAATGTTAGGTTGTATATATAATACTACAATACATTTTAAAAAATCCATGAAACTGCACAACACGAACAATGAACCATGGACTATAGTTAATAGTGCAATTATAAAAATGTGTTTACATCAATTGTAATCAAGGTACCACACCAATGCAAGGTGTTAATAAGAGGGTGGGTGATATATGGCAATCCTGTATTTTATGCATGATTTTTCTGTAAGCCCACAACTTCTCTAATTTAAAAATAAAAAGGAAGAAAATGTTGTGGGAGAAAGGGAATAATTGAAGAAGGAAAGCCCTTCAAAATACAAGATGGTCATAAGAAGAGCAATGGAGGAACTGGGCTTTGACAGGAAAAGGGATTCTTCTATAAGAACACAAAGGAAGACAGGGTATGGCTACAGATTAGTTTCTAGATCTGGGTGACATGAATCTGCATTTTATCACAGGGCTGAAGCTGTAAGAAAAAAATAGACACCAATTGAGAAATTATTGGCAAGCTAGAAATAAAACCGGTAGTACACACGTAGAAAGGGGAGATGGTAAACTAAATTCTTCTCTTTTCTTTCTTTAAAGAACCTATCTGATTAATACACAGTGAAGACTATACTTCTCCAGGATCTGAAATACTGATGCCCATTCTGCAAGGTACCCTTTTATCCGGATCAAATTCCCTAAGAAATCAATTTTGTAATCATAAGTTTGCTTAATAATCAGGATCTTAGAGCAAAGGGAATGAATAATCTTGAGGTTATTTCATTCGAGCTATGAAAAGGCTTGATGAACTATATCTGATACATAAAGAATATGTATCTGTCTTCCCTGCACAGCTGTGGAAACAAAGTGTTAAAGTCACATGATCCAATTGTGTGACAATGTCCTTGAGGCTCCTTTAATCTATTTGAAAGTCTCTCTTCCATGTCTGTAAGAAATTTGAAAGACCACTAAAGGGAAAATATATAAATTTGGGTCTCAATCAGGACAGTAGTCTACTCAAAACAGTTTACTGAAAATAATTTTAAAATAAAGTTAAGGGACACATTAGGTAAGTAGGGGCACTCATGGATTAGCAACAGTGGTGGAATTTGTCTTCTCTAGACATACAGGGGTGAAGAAATAGTGTTACTGGGTCCCAATGAGTGTTAGAGCCATGTAAGATGGGCTGTTGGTCAATTATGGAAGAATATGGAACCAAAGTAGGAAGAATAACCAGCAACAATTTTCTGCTGATCCCAGGGAACCTGGGTGATATAATACAAAGGTCAGTGCTCCAGGGTTCCGACCAGGGCAGGGAAATGTGGGGTGTGTATCTGGAGGGTAGAAGGGGGGAGCAAATTGAGTATAACTAGCAGAGGAAGATAAGATATTCTTACATGACACAATTAAAAAAGCAACAAAATAGGAATATAAATTATGGAACATATGTAGAACACTAAATATATAGTAGAGAGGAAGAAGGGAAGAGAGAAAGCTAAGTAAAACTAGGTAATTCACAATAAGACTTTATAGTAACTCTTAGCTTTCATTAATCTTTCTAATGCAATAAAGTTTTTTTTACCAGGCCACAGATGGGAGGGGGTTTATTTTATTTTGTGTTTTATTTTATTAAAGAAAAGGATTTGCTTTCCCTTCCTCTATTAGGTACATGGCAAAAAAACAAGATTTTCTTTCATATGCTATTATCCTCAGTACCACCCGCCTTTCCTTTACCTGCACCTCTGGAAAGCGGCCTAAACTTTCAGGAAATACTGGCTTACTGAAACTTAAATTTAGACAAAAGCCTGATGCAGACATTTGAGGTCACTAAGCTTCTGTCACCATATGGACACAAACAGAAAGCAATACAGCATACTGCTTAAGAAAACAGACTCTGAAGTTAGATTGCTTGAGTGTAAATCCTTGCTCTATGACTTACTAGCTAACTGAGTTTGAGTAAGTTACTTAGCCTTTCATCCTCCATGTCCTCATCTGTAAAATGGGGGTAATAATTGTCCCTATTCCACAGGGTTATCTTATGAGGATTACATAAGATAGCTCACGTAAAGCACTTAAGATACTGTCTGGCATATAGGAAATGCTTAGGAAGAGTCTCAGTACTAATAAAACCAATTTTCTGACTCTGAAGTACTATGCAACCAACTCTACTTCTCTTTTATTACCTGGCTGTGGTCTCCTCACATCTTTTAGACTCTCCCTAGAAGTCAGTCAAGCTCTCGTCTCTCTCTCACGCACATACACAAACTCTCACACAAACATGCACACGAGAGAATTCACACACACATACATTCACATACTGTAATTGTAGAGTCTTCACCTACAGCAAAGGTAAATGGTACGCTTTCATTCATTCATTCATGCATTTATTGAACACCTACTATGTTCAGATACTGGACTAGGTGCTACCCATTATATAAAAGTGAGCACAAACAAACACAGTCCTTGCCCTTAAGGAGCTTGTGAGCCAGTGAGAATACAGACATTAATCAAATTAGCACAAATAAAAACTGTGTGATAGGATGATGCCCACTAGTAAATTGTGATATTGCAGCTCAGTTTTTTTCACACATTCTAGAGAAAAGGTGAGCAGAATTCTATGGACTACACGAGACTCAGGCTGGACTGTCCAATATAGTAGTCATTAGTCATATGTGGCTGTTTAATTTTTAGTTGCAAGTAATCAAGGTTTTAAAAAAATGTTAAACTCTGTTCTTTGTTCACACTAGCCATATTTTTTCACATTTTGCTTGTTTTTTATTTTTATTTTTTCATTAGCCATATTTTAAGTGCTTAATAGCCATATGTGATTAGCAGCTACTGTACAGACAATGAAAATATAGAATATTAGAAAGTTTTAATTAAAAATTTCATTGTAGAAAGTTTTATTAACACACTGCAGTGAAACCTCAGATGGGAAAGAAATTCCCATGGTCTGGAAAGAGGAGGTTGTGGACAAAAGTAGGGAAAGTGCTATAAAACACAGAAAACATGGCAACGGTAAAGTTGGCCAACTGGAAAATGTAATTTCTAGTGGACATATGACTACTAGTATGATACAATGCTTACAATATCATACAGACTGTTTCCTATCAATCACTTCTTCATCAAAACTACATTTTTCCATTGGCACTTTCTATTCAGTTTCAGGTATTTTTTAGTTTGCAATTTTGTGATATAAGTCCAAGAGAATGGAGAATTTATTTTACAATGAATTAAAATGCTTACAATTCAACATTTTTGAAATGGAAAACTATAGGTTTATCTATCTGTATAGGCCAAGTGATTTTTACCAGAAGATACATTTTTGTATCATCAGACTTTTTCATATTTTTCTGACCCCATTGCTTGTAACTCACAAACACATCACTATTCCAGGTTTCCTTTCTTCATTCTCTCATGAGCGTAAGGTTTGAATGTAATTTCACACTGATTGTGTTTGTATCCATGGAGTCAGAAGCAAGAGCCCTTCATTTGCCCTGTGTGCAATTATTCTTTCAATGCTCACTTCTTTGGTATCTGACAGTGCATCAGAAAAATGCTACAACTGGTATGGGGGGAAGTGGGACTTTCAAATTTTGCACCCACGAAAACAGAAAAATAAGCTAGAGGAGTCCTGGTGACAGGTGGCAGTTTTCCACCTGGAAAAAGAAATTCAAGACACCAAAGGAGAAATGAAGTATTGCTTATTTCTAGGTCTAAGAAAATTCACAGCTTTTATCATTGTTATTGTTAAGAATTCTTATCAGGTAGTTTAAATTAGCAAGACAAAGTATAGAGATGGTTTCCCAGCTATAGATTGTATGTGTGAAATACATTTTAAAAATGTGGTTCCCAAAGCCAAGTCTACCGCATTACTGAATCCCATCCAAACAACCCAGTTTATCAACATGTAAGAAGTTCTTCCCTGAGACCACCATGCTGTGAGGAAGCCCAAGCATCAAGGTGGAAAGCCTACACGGAGGGAATCCAAGACCCCAGCTGATGGCCTGAGCTCAGCTGAGTTAAAGCTGGTAGCCAGCACCAACAGCCAGCTATGAGAATGAGGTGATTTTGGACCTTACACCATACTCAGCATCCCAGCCAACACCATGTGAAGCAGAAGAACCAACCACCTGGTTAGTTGGCAGAATAATGAGAAATAATAACTTGTTTTATGCCACCAAATTTTGAGGTAGTTGGTTAAACAGCAACAGGTAAGGAAACAGTGCCATAGGGAATACTATCTAGAGTCCTATCTAGCACTTCAAACATAATGGTGGGCATATATTATGTTTTAATGAACTCAACAACATATAGTGAGGGAAAGAAATAAAAAATCAGACAAGTACTCCCTTTTCTTCCTACCATCAAACATACCCACCTTTCCACTGCTGTACTCCCACTCTCTGCCTATCCTGTGACATTGGATAAAATGTCCCTGTTCCTATCAAAAGCTAATACTTGCAGTTGTGTTCCAGATCCCACTCTTTTTTGCCTTCTCAAGGACTCACTCAATTATCTCTTGCTTCTGCTGTATGATCGATTTTTCCCTCTCTATTGATTCATTTCTGTCAGTAAGGAAACATGCCCTAATCTCATCCATTTAAAAAACCTTCCTTGACCCCATATCCCTCCACCTATTGTCCCGTCCCTATTCACTGCAAATCTTTCTAAATCAGTTGTCTATGAGTCCAATCTCCACTTTCTCACCTACCATCCTCTTAACCCACTCCTATTGGGCTTCTAGCCACACCTTTTAATTAAACTGCTCTAGTTAAGGTCACTGCTGACTTCCACATTGCCAATTCAACAATCACTTCTCTGTCCTCATCTTCTCCAATCTCTCAGCAGTCTCCAACACAGTTCATTTCTCCTTCCTTGAAACACTTTCTTCTCAGTTTCTGCTACACCTCACAATGCTAATTTTTATCCTACCTTTTAAAAGATTCTTTCTGCTCTTCTCGTTTTTTCTCCTCTGATCAACCTCAAATTTTTGGTATTCCCCAGGGGTCAGTACAGGAACTCCTTCTTTTCTCCATTTATCCTCACTCCTTAAGTGGTCTCATTCACTCCTATGCTTTTAATATATATAAGAGCTGAAAAAAAAAACCATAATTATATATCTACACCAGACCTCCTCTCTGGACTACAGAACCACATATCTAATTGCCTGACATCTCCACTTGGAAGTCTAGCAGCCATCTCAAATTTAACCTTCTCAAAATAGAACCTGGATCTCCAATCCCATGTCTAAACATATTCTTCCCCATTTCAGTAAGGCCGCATTGCCCTCTACCTAGTTGTTTTAGCCAAATTTCAATACACTAAATCCTCTATTTTCCTCACTAGCGACATCTAATCCATCAAGAAGTCCTATCAATTCTACATCTATAAAATACATCACAAATCCTTCCATGTCTTCCTATCTCCACTGCTACCACCTTAGTCTAAATCATCTCTGCCCTGGGTTACTGAAAGCATCTCTTTTTTTAAAAAATTTATTTTTATTTTTATTAATAAAACCAATCAACATACAAAATGAGCATTCTTTTTTTCATCACATAGTTGTATATTCATCATCATGATCATTTCTTAGAACATGTGCATCAATTCAGAAAAGGAAATAAAAATAAAACAGAAAAAAAATCATACATACCATATCCCTTATCACTCCCATTCATTGATCACTAGCATTTCAATCTACTAATTTTATTTTGACATTTGTTCCGCCTATTATTTATTTATTTTTAACCCACGTGTTTTACTCATCTGTCCATAAGGTAGATAAAAGAAGCATCAGACATAGGGTTGAAAGCATCTCTTAACTACCCATACCCTCTAATTCATTTTCTACACAAGAGTTTTTTAAACTATAGATCAGACATCATTCTCCTGCTCAAATTCTCTAAGATTTGCAATTGCATTTAGAATAAAATAGAAATTCTTTACCCTGATATATAAGCTGTTATATTATTTGGCCTCTACCTCCTTTTCCAACCCTATCTCCTAACACTTTCTTACTGGCTCAGTCCAGTTCCAGCCACACTTACCTGCTTACTGTGCTTCAAACACACCAGGCTTACATCAGCCTCAAGACATGACAAAAATGTCTGGTCGGGAAAGGGTTGGGTGAGAAGTCTAGGAAGTGATCACGGAAGGAAGAAGAGAGCCAAATAGATGTGCTGTTGAATTAACAGCAAGGATTCTCAGATGCATATAAAACAAACCCAGTATTTGGCTCAGACAACAATATAAATTAGCTCTTTAACTATCTGTGTACCTAAAATTATTTTAACCAATATTAGTGGATTAGTTATCTATTGGTACATAATAAACTACCCCAAAAATTAGCACCTGAAAAATTTTTAAAAGTTTATTATCTGTTTCTGTGGATCAGGTACCTGGGAGTAGCTTAGCTGGGTGGTCTGGCTTAGAGCCTTTCATCAGATTGCATTTAAGATACTAGCCAGACAAAGTCCCTTGAGGGATGAGAGAAAAAAATATGGGACTATTAAACTTTACCACTGGAAAAACCCTGGATACTGTGTCAAACATTAGGGACATCCAAATCATTAGGTCAAGCCCTTGATCTTGAGGCTTACTCTTGTGAAGCTTATGTATTAGTGAAGAAGCTTAGCCTACCTATAGCTGTGCCTAAGAGTTACTTCTGGAGGACCTCTTTTGTTGCTCAGATGTGGCCTTAGTCTCTCTAAGCCCAACTCTGCAAGTGAAATCATTGCCCTCCTCCATACATGGGACATGACATCCAGGGGTGAAAGTCTCCCTGGCAGCATGGGAGATGACTCTCAGGGAGCCTGACCCTGGCACTGTGGGATCAACAATGCCATCCTGATGAAAAAGGGGAAAAGAGTGCAACAAATAAGGTATCAGTGGCTGAGAGAGTTCAAATACAGTTAAGAAGAGACTACACTGGAAGTCACTCTTATACATGCTTTAATTAGCATTGCTACTTATCATAACTTATCAACCCCCAACCAAAACCATTCCTGCCAATCTTAAAGAACATCTGGGGCATTATATAAGATTCCACAAAGGTTCCATGCACTAGGGTAACTTTCCAAAACCTACAACCTCCAGATGGGTCCCTGGACCAGATAAGTCCTGAAATGTAGAGGGGCCAGTCCTTCCAGAACATCAACTAGTTCCATCCCCCTATCCCATATTATCCACAGCCCCTTCCAACATGAAAAAGTTAGAATGAGCATAGCCCAAATACCCCTAAAGAGTGGGAGAAAGATTAAAGGTGATGGTGGAGTTATACAGAGAAGGTAGGGCTTAACAAATGAGTTGCTGAATCATTATACTGGTATTTATTTTAGCCTCCAGTACTTAGAGCAGCTAGAAATAAAAACCTAAAATTGTGGAATTGTAACCATACCAAACTCTGAAACCTACTCTACGACTAATTGTTGTGATGAATTTTGAAATTTATTCTTTTAATGTCTATATGTTATTTGAAGAGGAGGAGCATAACAGAGAAGATAGGATTTAACAAATGAGCCTAACTGCTGAATCATTATATTGATATTTCTGTTGGTCTCCAGTGTCTTGGAGCAGCTAGAAGCAAACATGAAAAATCATGGAACTGTAATCCATACCAAACTCTAAAATCTGCTCTACAACTACTTGTTATAATGTACTTGGAAATATATTGCTTTTTTGAGTATATGCTATATTTCACAATAAAAAAAAAACTATTTCCTCCACTTTCTAAGACTCTGTTTTATCTATAAAAGCAGGTTAATACATGTACAATCTCCCTATTAAGACATATATAGATATGAAGATACAGAATAGAATTAAATCTATCACTACTTTCTCTGGCCCAGGCTGGAATACCAAAGCCAAGCAGTAAGTATTTACTGTGCAGTCACCATTTATCTAGTGCTGTTAGAAACAGTAATGTATTCAAGGATATGTAAAAACAGTTACCGTATGTACTCAATATAAAGTCAAAAGCATTGGCTATTACGAGCACTTACGTGACATATGGTCCCTGTAAGTTTTGACTTCAAGACGTTGACAATCTAATTGAGGAGATACGATGCCTTTATGAAAGAGTCAGAATAACATAAGCAAGTGTAAATAAATGAAGCCCTAAGCTGTGCAGCAACTGCGGTAGATGCCATGGGTGTCCAGAGGATGGCGCTATTAGTGGGATCATGACCTCCAGAATGCCAACCTCATCATCACTGCCCCCTCTGTCTGTTTGTAAATCTTCTGCTCCGTCGGGGGTAAAAAGCATGTTCATCAAGGAAAACTTGGAAAATGGAGAAAAAGAGAAAAGAAGAAAAATGAAATTACCTATAGTTTATGCATTAACATCAATCGCTATTAATAGTTCAGAGAATTTCCCCCAGGCTTTTTATTTTAAATATGAGAATCATTTAGAAAAGATCAAATGAGACACAACCCCACACACAAGAATAAACTCCAAATGGACCAGAGATTTAAATGCAAAAATATAAAACTTACACAAGTTCAAGAAGAAAACATGGGCGAATCCCCTTTTTAGCCTCTGTATAGAAAAAGTCAAGAAAGTAAAAGATTGATAAATTTAACTACATAAAAATTATGGAGAATTACAGAAAAATATGTCTTATAAATATAGATTAAAAATCCTCAACAAAATACTAGCAAACTGAATGCAATAGGACATTAAAAGAATTATATACCATGATCAAGTAGAACTTATCCCAGGAATGCAAGGGTGGTTCAACATAAGAAAATCAATTAATATAATATATCACCTTAACAGAATGAAGGGAAAAAACACATGATCATCTTAATTGACGCAGAAAAGGCATTTGACAAAATCCAGCACCTCTTCTCAGTAAAAACACTTAGAAAACTAGTAATAGAAGGAAATTTCTACAACATGATAGAGGGCATATATGAAATAACCATAGCTAACATACTTAATGGTGAAAGTTTGAAAGCTTTTCCTCTAAGATCAAGAACAAGACAAGGATGCCCAGTGTCACCACTGTTATTCAACATTGTACTGGAAGTGCTAGGTAGAGCAATTAGGCAAGAAAAAGAAATAAAAGTCATCTATACTGGAAAGGAAGAAGTAAAACTTTCCCTAATCACGACAGAAAATCAATGTACAGAAAATCCTGAAAAATCTACAACAATGCTACTAGAGCTAATAAATGAATTCAGCAAAGTGGCAGAGTACAAAATCAGCACCCCAAAATCAGTAGTGTTTCTATAACTAGCAATGAACAATCGGAAGAAGAAATCAAGAAAAAAATTCCATTTACAATAACAATTAAAGGAATCAAATATCTAGGAATAAATTTAACCAAGGATGTAAAGTACTTACAGAAAACTATAGTGAACATTGTTAAAAGAAATCAAAGAAGACCTAAATAAATGGCAGGACATTTGGTGTTCATGGATTGGGAGACTAAATATTGTTAAGAAGTCAATACTACCCAAAAGTGATTTTCAGAGTCAATGCAATCCCCAAATCCCAAATAACCTTCTTTGGAAAAATGGAAAAGCCAATCATCGAATTTATTTGGAAGGGCAAGGGGCCCTGAATAAGCCAAAACCATCTTGAAAAAGAGGAATGAAGTTGGAGGACTCAACACTTCCTGATCTTAAAAATTATTACAAAGCTACATTAATCAAAACAGCATAGAACTGGCACAAGGACAGACATACAGACTAACGGAAATGAACTGAGAGCTCAGAAATCAACCCTCACATTTATGGCCAAGTGATTTTTTTTTGGGGGGGGGGGCCCTGGTTAGTCACTTTTTTTTTTTCATTTAAAACCACTTCCTTTAATGTATAAGAAACATACAAGACACAAAGAAAGCCAGATCAAGCTCTCAGTCCCAGAGTTGATAGCTTAGGGGGAGTCAAAGGAAACAAACCTTTCCTCAGTGCCCCAGTGAAAGAAAGGGAGAGAGGACACAAAACATCACTATGTCTTGGAGAACCCAGAGCTGGGGCCAAGTGGGGCTAGTTCTCCACAAAGGGAAAGTGCTGATTTCCTTGTCATGGTCCTGGACTTGCTCCCACACTCATCTTCCAGTTTTCAGAAGTTGTACAGTTCTCAGGATGGCCCCTTCTCTAACATCTTCACTCAAGGGAGTAGGCCACTTACTCTGTTGTGGTGTCAGGGCTCCAGGGGGCGTTGTCATCCTGCAAGGTGGTGAGGGGTGGATTTCCCTAGTCCCTTGCCATTTGGTTTCCGTTTATTACACTTAGAACCTGAAGACTGGGAGCTGCAGGGTTTCTCAAGAGCTTGTATGAGCTCTGGCTGGCTACAGAGGTTTCTGTGGGCTGTCCTGCTTCCTTCTTGGAAAACACCTGTTGTGAGGGAGCTCAGTCTGGTTCAGCGGTAGCATCTGGTCCTCAAGGGAAAACTGGGTGCCCAGAGACAAGTACAATTCAGAAGATGAAGGTGGTTCCAGGGGCAAAACGGGCTCTGGGAACAGATTTGATCTGGGTGCTTCGGTTTCAAATATTTGACTTAACTGCTTCACCAGTGGGCTTGGAGGGTTGCCCGTGCTGGTCTTCATAGGTGTCTGCACCATGCCAAGGGTAGGAGAGCGGGGATCTGAGTCCTGGGTATGTTTAGGACCCTCCAGCTTTGCCTCTGCTGATGAGCTCAACTGTGGAGAGCTCTCCACCTGGATGGGAGTATGCGGGATGCCAACACTAGGTAAGCGGGGCTGGGGGGTTTAGTAGGGGACCTGCCACTTGAGCCAGATGCTTGTTGTGCCACGGAGGCCATGCTGGGGTGACAGTGACACTCTTGGCCAAACCCATCTCTACCAGAAGGAGTTGGGTGGGGCAGGGAGGGGACACCGGGCCCCATTTCCAACTCTGGGTCCACAGCAGCTACAGCCTCAACTCACTCTTTATTTTAATGTGATTTTATTGAGATACAGTCACACATAATCCATTCAAAGCATACAATCAATGGCTCACAGCATCGTGATGCAGTTGTGCATTCAACAGCACAATTTAATTTTAGAACATTGTCATTATTCCAAATAAAGAAATAAAAATGAAAAGAACACCCAAAATATCCCATACCCCTTATTCCCCCCATTGTAAATGTTTTTGTCTTTATTTGATCACTTCTCTACCCCTGGCAAAGGGAGTATCAGTCACAAGGCCTTTACATTCACACAGACACACAACAAAAGCTATACAGTTGTAAAATCATTATCAAATATCAAGGCTACTGGATCCATTTCAACAATTTCAGGTATTTCTTTCTAGCTATTCTAATACACTAAAAACTAAAAAGAAATATCTATCTAATGAGTCAGTGGTCATAATCATTTGTTAAATCCTAATTTCTCAGTTATGCCTCCTGCCTCTCATTTGATCATTCTCTAAATCTTCAGGGATATCCAGGCAATGACCATTTTAACTTCTTCATCTTGGAAAGGAGTGTTGATCTTATGGGATAGGGGAGTGGGGAGTGAAACTGGTTATATTCTTGGAGGCACTGATACCTTTGGATTTGAGGGCTTATCTGGCATAGGAACAAACTGGATACCTTACATTTCTGAACAAATAAACTAAGAAAGACTTTACAGAGTCTTAGATAGAGTCCAGGGTATTCGTTAGAGTTTTTTTTAGGAATGCTAATGGTTGGGGCTTGGCATACTGTGGCAATTTGCAATATCTGGCTGAAACTTGCACAAGACTAACCTCTAAAATGACCTCTTTTTGTTGTTGGTGTTGTTTATTAAAAAGGGGAGTTTAACAAGTTGCAAGTTTACAGAGAAAATATCCCACTTAAAGCAAGTCTATAAAAACGCCCAAATTAAGGCACCAACAAGAGGTTACCTTCACTCAAGAAAGGGTGATGAAATTCAGGGTCTCTCAACTGGAAAGGAACGTGGCGAACAGGGCGTCATCTTCTAGCTTCCCCTCTAGGCCTCTTGCTGCGTGAAGCTCCCCCAGGGGCGTTCCCCCTCCTCATCTCCAAAGGCTGCTGCCTGCACGGGCTCCATCGTGGCTCTTAGAAGGGACTCTCTCCAAAATGTTTCCGTGTTCAAAGGACTCTGGTAAACTAATCAAGACCCACCCGGAATGGGTGGATCCATACCTCCCTCCAATCAAAAGTTCATACCTGGTGGGCAGCGGTGGCTAGTGGCAGAGTTCTCGCCTGCCATGCTGGAGACCCGGGTTTGATTCCTGATGCCTGCGCATGCAAAAAAAAAAAAAACTTAATGCACACAATCAGGTGAGTCACATCTCCACAGGAACAATCAAAAAGCTCCCAGTCAGCAATATTGAATGAGGACCAAAGGACATAGCTCCTCTGGGATCCACCAGACACCCACACCGGCACACAGCAGTTCATTCCCACCCCCCCACTCCCACCCCCTTTTTTTTCCTGTGAGGTTTTTCTGCTTCTGGTTACTTCCCTTTTCCATTTACTTCTGGGTTGAATCCAGAATGGCTCGGTCTTTTGGTTTATGTAATCCAGCAATCAGAGACTAGGCTGAGTGTGTCCACCTCTTGCCAACAATGCTGCTGTGGTCTCTTTTTTTGCCCCTGGTGGCACAGTTTTATGTTGCACTCCTAGCAGCTTGTATTCTGCCCTGGGTCTCTGCTGACTCGGACATGTATGGGGTTCTAACACGCTGCTGCGAGCGGTTCTGCTTCTGCATCAGGAGGGGCTTGGGCTCTGCTGGCTCTGTGTGCCTCCCAAGCTGCACAGGTCGGAGGGAAGGAGTTCAGAGTGGCAGCAAAATCTCCTATCTGTTGGTGTTTTTTCATCCCTTTACTTCAATTCAGCCTTTGGGGAGCCTTTATCCTGTCTTTATCACCCTCCTGAATTATCAGCAAGTGGAATTTGTCCTTTTATTAATTGTTTCTGAGGGGAGATTTTACCAGAGGATATCTTACGTTGCCATGTTAATGATGTCACCTTTTGATTTTTATTTTCCCAGTAATTACTGGTACCAAGACTCAAAGACAGGGAAAATCCAGGGAGAGTGAGTCATTATTGAGTATACTATTATCACACTCCAGCTCAACTCGTTTTTGATAAAGGTGCACTTTTTCAACAAATGGTATTGGAGCAAATAGACATCCAGAGACAGTAATAATAATAATAAATCTCCACTTAAGCCCCCTACATTATACAAAAATACTCAGGGTGGGCCATGGTAGCTCAGCAGGGAGAGTTCTTGCCTCCATGCTGGAGACCTGGGTTCGATTCCCGGTGCCTGCCCATGCAAAAATAAAAAAAAATTAAAAATAACTCAAATGGATCATAAACTTAAAGGAAAATGTAAAATATAAAATCGTTTGAAAGAAAAATAAGAGAAAATCTTTGGGATTGAGGGTTAGGCACAGGGTACTTAAATATGTCATCTAAAGTACAATCTAGAAAGGAATCCAGAATGATCTCTTGACTCTATTTGAAATCTCTTAACCACTGAAGCTTTATTTTGTTTCATTTGTTCTCCCCATTTTGGTCATGAAGGCATTTTCAATTCCACCATGCCAGGTTCAGACCATCCCTGGGATTCATGCCCCACATTGCCAGGGAGACTTATATCCCTGGGAGTCATGTCCCACATGGGGGAGGAGGGGAAGGGTAATGACTTTATTTGCAGTGTTGGCTTAGAGAGAGAGGACATATCTGATAATTATAATTATAAGTAGGCTAGGCTTCAACATAAATTTCATAAGGGCGAGCCTCAAGATTAGGGGCTTGGCTTATTAAATTGGGAGAAACTTATGCTTCAGAGAACATTAGGAATTTTCCAGGTGGGGAAGTTTAATATTTCCAGATTTCCCCCCAGTCCTTCAAGGGGACTTTGTAAATACTTTTTTTATTTACTGCCACAAGCACTCTGGAATACTCTAACCTATACAGAATAACAAGATCTCATTCCTTATTCTAGTTTCCATGTAAAATTAGATAGAGATCTAGAAAAAATTTAAATTTTGGACCAAATACACATCTCTTCCTTTGGTCTCACACAGAAGTTGAAGTTTTAAAATACAGACAATATCATCCTTTACACTGTATTCTGATTGACATTAGTTCTAAACATGTTCATTTTATTCATATCTCTCATTAAAGTTTTCTTTAACAGTTGCCATATGGAGCAATGCTGACCTTCAGAGCTGCAGAACTCTTAACTCAGAGTTTCAGGTGTCAAACAAATACTCAAAGTTCCAGGGAACTACCAGGTTATACACAAAGAGCTCAGCATCTCAGAATTTAGAAATAACAGTTACAACTCTGGAATAGATGTGACTGCTATAAGAGTTTACAATCTAGGAAGCTTTACAACGAGACTTACTGAACTCCTTAATCATTGATTACCCAATCTCTGCCCACTTTCTATGGCCAATTCATTTTTGACAAGAGAGCAAAGATCATTCAATTGGGAAAGAATAGACTTTTCAACAAATGGTGCTGGGAAAACTGGTCTCCATTTGCAGAAGAATGAAAGTGGACCCCTACCTCATACCATATACAAAAATCAACTCAACATGGATCAAAAACCTAAGAGCCAGAATGATAAAACTCCTAGAAGAAAATGTAGAGAAGCATCTTCAAGACCTTGCCTTGTTAGGCAATGGTTTCTAAGACTTTGTACCCAAAGCATAAGCAACAAAAGAAAAAAATAGATAAATGGGACCTCATCAAAATTAAAAACTTTTGTGCTTCGAAGGACTTTATTATGAAAGTAAAACAATTTATACAAAGAGAAAGTATTTTGAAACCACATATTTGATAAGTTTAATATCCAAAATATATAAATAAATCCTTCAACTCAACAACAAAAAAAGACAAACAACCCAATTAAAAATGGGCCAAAAAGATATGTAAATGGTCAAAAAGCACATGAAAAGATGCTCAACATACTAGCTATTAGGGAAATGTAAATCAAAACCACATGATACCATTTCACATCCATTAAAATGGCTACTATTCTAAAAAAAAAGTTAAAAGAGTTGGAAAGGATGTGGAGAATAGGAACACTCATTCATTGCTAGTGGAATGTAAAGTGGTGCAGCCACTGTGGAAGACAGTTTGGCAGCTCCTCAGGAAGTTAAGTATAGAATTTCTATCTGACATGGTAATCTTATTTCTAGTATATACCCAAAAGAATTGAAAGCAGAGACTCTAACAGGTATTTGCACACCAATATTCATGGAGGCATTATTCATAATTGCCAAAAGATGGAAGCAACTCAAGTGTCCAGGACCAGTGAATCAATAAACAAAATGTGGTATATACACACAGTGGAATACTATTCAGCAGTAAAAAGGAATGAAGTTCTGTTAAATGTGACAATATTGATGAACTTTGAAGACATCATGTTTAGTGAAGTAAAAAATATTCTAAACAATGAAACCAATGGTTTTACAATCCTTTTTTTTTTTTAATTAAAAAAAGCGTACAGGAATACATCTAACGAGCAAAAATACAAGGCCGGCTAATCTAAAACTCACCACTAGGTGGCAGCATGGCTAATTGTTTGACAATACTAATTTAAACCAGTGATTTTCAAACTCAAATTTTTTAAAATCCCAAATAATCACCACTAAAAAGAGGGTTCCTTGAAAGAAATGGGGTCACAGCAGACACATTAAATTTATGGCTGCTAAATCGGTTAAGATACATATATGCTAATATCTCATTAGGTGTTAGGTTAGACAAAACATCTCTGCTGAATTCCTGATTCATCTTTCCATTTCCATCCAACTTAAAAACTTCTTATTCTTTCAGTCTTTCCCACCTCATTAAAAGACAATACTACCATCCACCTAATTGTTTAAGCCAGAAACTAAAAAGTCGCTCTATTGTGAGGTGTGTGTGGGGGGGTTGTTATTAATAACTTCTATTATGGTAAAAATTGTGTTCTGTATGATACCAATTCTTTTGGTATTTGTTGAGACTGGCTTTGTAATCAAATTTTATAAGTTTTCCATGTGTACTTAAGAAGAATATGTACTCTGTTAGGTGAAGGATTCTGGCTATGTGCATTAAATAAAATTTGTTAATTGTGTTGTCCATATCTTCAGTATCTTTGTTAATATTTTATCAACTGAATTTATCTGTTTTTAAAGAAAATGTGTTTAAAAACACCTCCCAATGTTTTTGTGGATTTTCTAATTTCTTAAATGACATTTTTGCTATACGTATATTAGAGATATGTTTTTAGTTACATATAGAATCAGAATTGCTATTTTATCCCATTGCTGGCTCTCATTCTTCAGGTCTCAGCTTAAATGTAATCTTCACAAAGAAGTTTTCTACATAGATTCTACCTAGATTAGGTCGTCTCCCACCCCATAGCTCTTTGTAAGATAACAGCACTCTGTTTATTTCCTCCATGGTATTTCCACCAGTCATAATTATATGTGAGAATGTGTGGTTCCTTGTTTGGTGTCTGCCCCTGACCAGGCTGAGCTCTTGCATCAAGGGGAATGAAAACGCAAAGCAAATGAGAAGCATTAAAAAAAAAAGAATCTAAAAATTTTTATATCAAATTAGATAGTAGAGAAAATAGAAGGAAAAGTTAAATGTGATTCTAAGGTTTCTTCTTAGGAAGACTATAAGAACAGAGGTACACCAGTTGATAGAAATAGAACAAACAGGAAAAGAAGGCAATTTGAATGAAATTGAGGAGGAAGAAATAATTACTTCTGTTTAAAAATATTAAAGCCGAAATAAGAGTAGGACATCCATGTAAAGATCCCACCTAGACAAGCAGAATTATTGTGGTAGGATATAGGCAAGTGATCAGAATTGGAGATGTAGTTTTGGCAATAATTTACATATATTTTTATTCCTTATTTATTTAATATTCAATTCTTCATTGAGCCACTCCAATTTTTTTTCTTTCTCTCCACCCATTCACCAAATATTTGTCCAGTCTCTGTGTTAAATGAAGGATACAAAAGTTAACCAAGACAGATGCTATTCCTTCCCTCACAGAGTTTACGGAATAAGGGGGCAGGAGGGGGGAGACAATTAACAAGCAATTACAATGTAGCATGACATACCCCATGGTAGGGAGAATAAAAAGCGTTATGGGACTACATAGAAGGAAAATTTAGTCCAAAGGGCCAGGGAAAGCTTTCTGGAGAGAAATAGTGTTTTACTGAAACCCAAAGAAGAAGGAGTTTTCCAGGGAAATGGATGGACGTATATACAAAAGCTTTAAGGCAAGAAAAAATACGCGCGCTGAAGTATTACTCCTGTTTGCCAAGGAAATATTCTCTACCCAGCCCTTCAATTTTTTTCATGTTTATTGAGGTATAATGTCATCCCTTTAAGGTATAAAGTTCTAAGAATTTAAACAAACTGATACAATCACGTATCCATTATAATAATTATGGTTTAGAATATTTCCATCACCCTAAAATGTTCTCTTGTGTCTCTTGCAATCAATCTCCTTCTCCCCCAGCCCCTGGCAAGTGGCGATTGGATTTCTGTCCCTATAGTCTTGCCTATTCTAGAATGTCATATAAATGGAATCATACGGTATGTAGTCTTTTCAATCTAGCCTCTTTTGCAGAGCATAATGTTTTTTAAAGTAAATTATGTTGCATATATCAGTTCCCTTTTATTGCTGAACAGTATGCCATTGTATAGGTGTGCCACAATTTGTCTATTTACAAATTGATGGACATTTGGGTTGTTTCCAGTTTGGAGGAAATATTGGTAAACCTACTATAAATATCCCCATAGAGATTTTTGTGTAGACCCGTGCCTCTATTTCTTTTGGATAAATACCAAGAAGTGGAATCGCTGGGTCACATAATAAATGTACGCTTAACTTTATAGGAAATTACCAAACTATTGAACAAAGTGATTGTACTATTTGGTCCTCCTACCAGCAATGCATCAGAGTTCTAGTTGCTCTGCATCCTTGCCGGCATTTGATATTGTCAGTATTGTTTTAACCGAACCATTCTAATAGGTGGTAGTGGGATCCCACCATAGCTATAATTTGCATTTTCCTAATGACTAATGATGTTTAGCATCTTTTCATGTGCTAATCTGCCATCTGTTTATCTTCTTTTGTGGTGTGTCTGTTTAACTGTTTAGAGAGACTTCTATTTATTAAGGTTACCAGTACCTTAGCAGATAGATACTTTGCAAATATTTCTTCCCAGTCTCATTTGTCTTTTCATTTTCTTAGCAGTATCTTTCAAAAAGCAGACATTTTTCATTTTGATAAAGTCCAATTATTTTTCCTTCTTTTCTATCCAGTTCTTTCAGCATATACTTTCACAATCCTCTCTGGTACAGCCTTCTTTCTCTGCCTTCAAGCATGCAGAAATCTCCAA